>OX463846.1:40181992-40398011 GCA_949825065.1 Odontocerum albicorne
CTGCGGAGTGATAATAACATGGATATTTTTATATTTTGACAGAATGGGTTCGATATAAATATACACAGCTTTTGAGTGTTGTACTCGTAGTTACTGAAATTGTGCCAACACGTTTTTTTGCTGTGAGATGTCAAATCTTACGACAGGTTGCAGCTACGACTTGTTGGATTGTTTAGTGTAAATTTCGCGGGTGATACTAATTTATCTCAGTACAGGCAATGTAGATGGCTGATATAGAACGTTTTCTTGTGAAAAATTATATTTACATGTAATTAAATTAAAAAATATATGCTTTATAAATCTTTAAACAATAATAGATCGACTTCATTGGAAATGTTGACAGATTTGAATAGGGTTCTTAGTTAAAAAAGAATGAAATGGAATTCAGTATATTTTTTATTCTTTCTCATGGACCGTCAAAAAGGATAGTGCAAATCTGAAAATCCTTGAATTTTACTTCAACTGTCTTGAATTTAAAAAAAAAATATTCACTCTGTGGTGTCTTTTCAATTGATTTGAAAAAAATATTTTTCCCTTTGTTTTCACCACTTATAATACTATAATTATAGTAAAATGACAATTTATACAGTGCTGTTTTGAACAGACTCTATTTAAGGGCGTTCTATCACGGGATTCAACCCCACTATTATTGACAGATTATAAATATTACAAAGAAAACAACAAGTTGAATATAAGGAAAGGAAAGTGGTGACTCAGACTATTAGATTAAGAACTTTTCTGCATCTGCATTTAAAAAAAAATATATTTTGTAAGAAAACCGCAGAAAGTTTATCAAGGGAAAAAACTACGAAGAAACCTTTGTAGAGCTTCCGATATGTGATAGTAACACATTTGACTTTATATATAGTGTAGTGTATGTGTGTAGTGTTCATATACAATCATAAATTTAGATGAGATCTTCCGAAAAACTGTTGTCTTTAAGTGCTTCCTAAAGCCGGACACGCCACCCACCTCTTAAACCTGCTTTTAAGTATTACCAATGCCAAAAGCCTACACAATAGTCCACCCTATTTAAACGATATGGAGCAATCAATTTATTCGATAAATACGAAATCCACCACAAGATTCCACTCGTCTCAAAAAGAACATCACTATTTTATTTATTGAGTTTATTGCCGGTTTTAAAGACTTCTATTTACGAGTTCTTATTTATTTTATTTATTTATTTAATACTTTTATTGCAATATAATCTGGCGGGCTTATTGCCAGGCGGCAATCTCTTCCAACCAACCAGACAAAAGTAAATGAAGCATTCACCAACTGACGGAGAAAACAGAGATTTTTTAAACCGAAAGGACCACCGACTGATTTAAATCTAACTAACTTAAAGTTGAAATATCACTGATATCTGTAAATTTGAACATACTTGTAATACCGACAAGGGTGCAGGGGATTGGTACGGTTCACTGCTGAAGATTTACCTCAACATAGTTATTTTTTTATTATCTCATACGTGCAAAAAACTCTTTATAGGCAACTTATTGTCGTGAATTTGGGATCATTGGGTATTATCGCACATTTAACGCAACATTTGGTGGGTTTTTATTGAACGATCGCACCCAATTTGTTGGTTGGCTTCAATCAGGTTGGCTTCCCAATATTATTTATTATTCACTTTTTCAAATATTCTAAGTTTTTCTTCAATTTTTGCTATTATTAAAATTATATTCGCTCGTCTTTACTGAACCAATTTATACAAGTAGGGACTGGAGCATATGTGACTTGTTTGTTGCGCGATGGACAGTATTTATAAGGATAATTAATACTAAATTTCTTAAAATTGACTTTTCCATGATTCACCATCTTAGAAGCGCTTTAAAATATGTAGACATTGGATTACCGCACTATGTGTGATATTAAAAGAAAAATATCTGCAAGTGATAGAGTAAATGGTGTTTTATATAAAACGTTAATCATAATGTCATCTTGGTCCTAACAGTATATGCAAGCGAAACTTGAACGTAGCAAAAAAGTTATGTAATATAAGTTACATAAATGTGGTAGAAATGAGAGCGTTGCCCAAAATGTGTAGAAAAAAAATGAAAAAAAAGGAACGATGACAATAGGAATCAATGTGGATAAAAAAAACATGCAGTGCTGAAGATGAAGTATCAATAAGATGGTTCGGGTGAAGATGAAGTATCAATAAGTATGAATGATAAAAAATATTTCTTTTAAACTATTTCATAGATACGATATTATAAGCGAAACTTAAGTTTTAAGTTCCATTTCCTATCTTTTTTTTTTCAGGAAAACATTTTTTTTTCTTCAAGTTTTTCCTCGTGTTCGTCACGCAAACAAAAGTGTTTGTCTGTTGAAGGAGCTAAATACTTCATTTATTCATATGGTACGCCTCAATATATCCGAATTTATTTTGAAGAACGCGGCCTGGAAACTGCATGGTTTTTGGTCCCAAGAATCGAGTTTTTGGGTTTAAAACCATTTGCTTAGGCAAGTAACTCACATTATGCTATCTACGATGAGAAAAATACTACTAAATGTGGACAGACAACCATATTGACACACGTCTAACACGTGCGAGTAATATTCAGACGAACGTTTTAACCAGACTGTGAACTTTTTTATTTTGGGTATCATCGGGAATCGAACCCAAAATCTCTTGGTGGAAACCATCACCTTACGTACTAGGCCTCAGAGGTTGTCTTGGTTTAAGACTAAATCAGCGAAATTCAGAAATTAAAACTTTTAATTATGCATACCAACAAACCACACCTCATTTCACACATCTTTATTTACAACACTAAGAGTAAGTGCAACTGTGGAACGAGCTTCCAAGATTCATTAGATGTGCACCATATTTATTAATGTTCAAGACAGCATTAAAAAATATTATATTACTCTGTATTTAATATCCTTTCATTCTTATTTTTCTTTACTTCCCTTTCTTTTGCTTGAACGAATTCCTTTCCGATCATTTAGTATTATGGTAAAGGTCTTATTGTTAAGGGTCTTTTAAATTGAGCGTTTTTTTTGAGTCTATTTTTTTAATTCTTGAATAAAATACACAATTTGCTTTGATTTCAAATTTTTTTTCTTGGTATAATGTATGACATTTCAATACAAAAAAGCAATATCGGCAAAATGTCCACCTCTTGCAGCTCCACAGATGTTCATTCTGTTGTCAAAATTTTCTATGACATTTTGCAATAATTAATCTTAGTTTTACCCTTCTTCAGCCAAGTCTAAGTTTCACTACCATACGTCAAGGTGGGATGCCAACACACTATTTAGTATTGTAATTTTTGCTAGTTTTAATATTGTGCGGTTTAACAGAAATTAATAAAAATAAGTTATTTACGTAGTTCCAAAAAAGAAAACTGGAAACAAAATAGGGTAGTCTGGCGCTCTATCCTCTGCCTAGAATATGTAAATGGTGTGATTGTATGTATTTATGTATGTAAAACTGGAAATATTTCATGGTATACTAATGCCGTAAGCTCAGTAATCCCTCCTGAGAGACCAAATGAAGATGAAAGGTGAGCAAATATAATTACATACAACAAAGGAGGAACATGTAAATAAATTCCTGAAACCATCCCCACTTCTGCCCGTCTCGGCTGGAGTTAAGCGTGTTTACTTTCTAGCTCACCTTTTTGTGAGACCTTCCTCCACGAGGAGTTCTGAATCTGAGTTTCGGGAGACTTGTTTCTGGCTTCATTTTTTTTCTGCTATTACCTTATCTAAGTTAAGGTCCTGGAGAACTTTAGCCTCCATAATTGTGTAGTACTTTATACTCATTGTATACATTAGATCATTTAACTTGCTTTATTTACTTTTATCTGGTTGGTTGGAAGAGATTGCCACCTGACAATAAGCACAACATATTGTTTTTTTTTTACAATGAAGTGTTAAAAAATAAATATAATCTGTCGGATTCTACTGTATTCAAGGACATGGAGAAATTAAAGGTTTCAGCTGAATGTTTTGTATTAAGGACAAATATATATGTAATTTATGATAAAGAATAAAATCATTTAGTCATAAGTTTTGCCTGGCAAAGTGATTCGCTATATCTTCAAAAAAGTTTTTTTTTGCTTGCTATGTTTTTATACATTAGAACATTTATACATTTCGATTTTACATTAGAACGATGTAAATTGCACATATTGTGTTAAGATAATAAAAATTTGAAACATAGGTTAATTAATTTATTGGAAATGGTATAAATTTATATATACACATAATATTAGGAAACCAAAAAACAAATAAAGAAACAAATTTTGATTATGTGTAATTCAAAATTAATATTTGTAATTTGTTGTATCAAACACTGTTTATTCCACTTTTTGTAACGGTATAACCCTACCGGTTTTAAGCTTTCACCTTATATCTTCAGGGGGGGCACAAACAAGACTTCGTAAAATGTGGTTTGAGACCTTTTTTGCATATAAACATCCGCATGATCTACCTGAAAAAGGTTTAAAAGACTACACCCTCTCTCTTTAAAATCTTTCAATAAACATTATCATTTCAAGTCTTGTTTGTGATCCCCTGAAGGTGAGGTGAAAGCCTTGAAACCGGTAGGGTTATACCGTTACAAAAAGTGGAATAAACAGTATTTGATAAAATAAATTACAATATCTTTAAACCTCCACAATGTTAATGCCTTAACTATAAATAATAAACAAAATTAATATTTAAAAAAAATATATTTTAAAACTTTGATATAATATTGTGATTGTAGATGGTAAAAACTGATGAGATAAAAACAAATTTTATATTGAATTAAGAAACAAAGAAAAGGCAAAATTCGTGAAATATAAAAAAACAGTAATTTGGATAATTTCTTGCTAAAAGATTGACGATGCAGTAATCGGTTGCTCCACGGTTCCCGAAAAAAAGGTCAAGAGTTCGGAATCTGCTTGCAACAATTCAAAACATCGTCTTTCATCTGTACATATGCTGTACTGAAACTTTGCAGCCTCTTTGCATACATTGCTAGAGCACTTTCGACCTGCTTTTTGGTGAATGGTGGTTCGTATCAACGCTACATAAATCCTTCGGTTATTTGGAGGGCCTATAAACAAGAGAAGATTTAGAGCAGCTGCACTCTATTTCATTTCTCCTGCTCTTCATAATATTTCTATACTCTTAACTGACAAAGGGTCTTTTCGTGAAAAAGTAAATTCTTCAGCAAACACGCTCTCCCATACGGGGCTTAGGTGGCCCTTTAGCAAAATGGCAAACGAAAAATGCTCGCCTGAGGCCAAATAGGAACAGTAGTATTGCCGTATAGCAGGGAATCACAACCAGTTATTCGCGATCTGTCTGTGTTTTTCCGTAGACTTTTAATTTTCTCTGTCTCGTGTAAGTGGAAACAATTATGAATATAAAAAATATTCTCCTTGTGGTTTAACGTGAATCAGTTAAAAAAAAGTTAAATTTAAATGTTCACATTTTGATAAATTTTTGTAATATTTCGACTCTTTTATCCTGTTTGAATATTATAAGTTTTTTTTAAGATTCCAGAATTGATATCTTAAAAAATATTTTTCTGTGATACAACATATTTGAACGTTATATTTTAATTAAATTAGTTTTTATTTTGATTTGAGTAGTACTTATATTGTCATTTAATTATTTACGTTAATTATCATTATTTCATGAAATATGTGAAATAATTTCATTCTTATTAATAAGTGTTAAAAATTAAATTTTTATTTTTATGTATTATTTATTTATGGCTGTATAATGCTAAATACCATTCTTGATAGAGGAACTGCAAAAAATAGAAGAAAGAACAATGATACATAAAATATACTTAAATTACACGTAAAAAAATTAAATTGAGTAAGTGCATAGTTATAATACAATATATAAATTAGATTAGTTCTTAAGCTATAAATTTGTATATAGGTATAGCATTTGGCCAATGTTTGTATTATATATTATTTTATTAGATAAAAAAATGTAATTTAAACTTATAATTTAAAATTTAGATAACGTATAAAAAGCATTACTTTAACTACGTATTTAGTTACCAGTTCATATATTCCACCAACTTCAATTTAAAATCTTTGATAAATTTACTGAAATTTAATGAAATGCTCTCATATTGAAAAAAAACTTTGATTTTGAGTCAGAAAAATGACATCTTGAAAAATAAGACATTTTGGGTGTAATACTGCTTTGTTGATAAAAAAGATAGATTTATTTACAAACGTTCTTTCGTTTTTAAGTACTTCTGCATTATATTTCTTAGTGCTTTCAAAAATCATAAAAAAGTGTTTCTTGTAAATAAATATTAGCTCATTCTTTGTAAATACTTCAAAAAGAATCTTATGGTGACTGTAAATGTTGAGGAGGTGAGCAAGAGCGCTACATACAACACTGTTAAGGACCGAGATACTCATCATCAGCTCAATTCTTAACTATCAGGAAACCTCGACACTGCAACGAGCAACACGACTAAGAAGTAGACGATCGTTAAGCACTACTGAAAAAGTACGAGTAGTTCACATGCATTAAAAAGGTTGATCAGTCCTGCTATATAGCTTTTACCTTACTCGGGGCAATAAATATGTTGTAAATGTTTGATAACAAGGGGTGTTATTGAGAGTTTTGCCTCCAGCATTGCCGTGTGCCAAGGGAGGTGGGGTTGAACACACTTTTGGGGTGGCATTTATTTCTTACTTACAGCTGGGTGTAATGTTTTATACGAATGACTGATTATTATGTTTGTTTATTACGTAATATATTGTTATACTTTCATGTAAATAAATCCAGCATAAAACGTTTGCTTTATTTCAAAAGTGATGCTTAAAAGTAGTATACGTGTATATACCAAAGGTAGATATGGTGCATGGGCGAAAGGGATCGAAAAGATTGGAGACCTTCGAGATGTGGACCTATAGACGAATCCTAAGGATTTTCTGGAGAGACCACATTGCAAATTATGAGGTTCTCAGCAGGATCGAAGAAACCAGACACCTGTCAAACACCATATCGAAAAGGCGTGCAGAATGGATAGGTCATATGCTGTGACATGAAAATCTCCTGCACAATATACCAGAGGGAATGATTGAGGGATCGATTGGCAGAGGGCGTCCTCGCCAGGAGTATCTGGAGCAAATATGCCACGATATGGACTGCACCTCTTATACAGAGCTCAAGAGGATCGCTGAAGACCGAATGGAGTGGAAGAGGAGATGAGGAGCTTTGCTGCTAACCAATCCCCAGGATTGAAACTGAAGAAGAAGATACCAAAGGTACGAGACATTATCTTTATGCAAATTAAAATATATATATTATTTATTAAATTATTTTCTATATATTATATAAAAATAACTTAACCTTAAAACACATTTTTTTAAACCCCATAAGCAAACCTTCATTTAATATGTGGGAAAATATCACGTTAACAAAACGTGACTTTCATAGTTTAATTCATGTTTAACAGATGTCAAGTTTTATTGATTATGCCAAAACATGTAAAAAAAATGGATCAGTGGATGGATCAATGGATTAACAAATAGATGCCCAAGTTAATGAATACATTATTTTAAAGCATCTTCTTTTAACAATGTTTATAAAAGCCTGTAGATAAAGAATACAGTTATTTTTTAAGACCATTATTTGTCACATAAGTTATCAATGTTTCTTTTGGCGATCTTTTAAAATGAATTAAAGAAGAGTACATGTAAATATGGGCTTCGTACCCATGGCAAGACATTTAAACTCACCTATACATGGCAACGCACTGAAACGTTTAATTGCATTATGAAACTTTCCAAATAGTTTTTCTTATAATAAGTTTCCCTTCACACACCTATCTTAATTATAAAGCTCGTTTCACACTACATAGGTAAGGTAGGTAGTAGAAGTAGAGTTTGACGTCCATCAGGTGTCGGGCGAGCGGCGCGTGTTACGGTTCATTTGGGTAATTGCGCTCATCCATCACAGTCGCACGGACTTTGATGGAGGTGAAATAATCTCATTTTGTATCGGACGTTTTTACCTTGTCCCGACACCTCGCCATTAGCGCCCGATCAGGACGGACCTGCAGGGATAAACTGGGGGTCGGGGTACATCAGGGATCGGTTCTAGGTCTTAAATATTTCAAATAATTACTTAATAAATATTTTAGATTCCCCCTTGATAAATGTCGATATTATTTTTAATTCACTATTGTTCACAATACAGCAATTACAAATTAAATAAATTAATTGTAAACGCTAACTGTAGAATATAAGTATACAACAATGAAAAAACAATACCATTTTGTAAATAAAGAGAACCACTTCACTAAGCAAGGCCTGTGATGAAGTAGTCTTATTTATTAATCACAAATTTCATGAATTTGTCCTACATACTAAAATATATAGTATACTTAATACTGAAATATTCGGGCTCTTAATTCACATCCTTACACATTCTTTAAATCCTAAGTCGTGATATATGCAATTCCTATAGAATCATAATCTCAACAATCACATCAAAATCATGTCCATCAATAATCGCACATCAAGATAAATAGCAGAAAAAACACTTAAAAGAGAAAAAGTTATGAACTTATCTCATAACAAACCCCTGGACCAGATACACCCCACCAATATATGGTGAGCTTGGCTGCGAGAACATCACATGTTTTTGAGCCCTTGTACATGTAGGTTCAGACAAAAAAAGAAAATTAATAAATGGCAGAAAAAAAAACAATCCCACAAATACCGCCTCATATTGATTCAAACAAATTAATATAGGTTCTTTGATAACAGCATTGTGTGTACACATGTAAATAAATTTCGAAATCGCACATATATCTCAAAATAAACTGCAGAAAATACATTTAAGAGAAGCTGTTAAAAGGTCTGGGCTCATCTCACAACATCCCCCCGCCCGAAAAACTCATCACGTTCTTAACATTTGTATCAGTCATTCTCGCACATGTCAATTTGATGAATACAAATTATTTTAATTATCATTTGCAATTAAATATAAATACAATTTAAAAGACAACTAGATATTTTTTTATACATTCAAATGTTTAACAATTTATACACACGATTACGCTGTTTTCCTATAGAGAAAGGCAGAGTTGACAGAGCGGCACATTTTTTTTTATGAAAACACATCTTTTGCTTCTATAAATTTGAACATCCATAAATCTTCTCGTTCAATATATAAGGTTTCTCTTTACTTTTAATTGATTTAAAAATTGCATCATTCGATCTAACCACTCTCATCTTTCCTCTCTTCTCACGTTTGCGCTGTAGATAAGTTTTGTCAGCTTTTCAACATTCATACATTCCCCCATATATAAATAATTTCAGTGCTCTTTATTCTAAGTATAGCATGAAATAATTTTGAAAAAAAATTTTTAAAAATGATTTATAGTAGCAATTAATTGCGTAAAAAAAGAAACATGCAAACATCATTCAATTTTTTTAAGTACAAAATTGTTGTTTATAATTTAAGTATAAAAAAATGTTTAATGGAGCAATCTTAAAAAATCCTTCAACAGAAGTTCAAAAGTAGTTGTTAAAATGTGAACGGCTCTGTGTATATTTGTATTCGGGGGAGAGGTGGAAGATTGAAGACTTCAATGCTTTTAGAAAGGTCCAAACATCCCCCCACTCCTAGCCAGGAGATATCTATACCTATATGGAGGAAAGTCGTATGAAAAGCTGCAAAAAGCTGACCATTTTGAGCCCCTCATTCCATTCAAAATATCACCGTAATTATTTTCAGCGTTTTATGCTAAAACGGTGATAAATATGGGCGGAGAATTTGGGGAGTGTAATTAGAATATCAAGAAATGGGTGTCCACCTTGAAGTTCATTAGTGAAGTCTAGATATTAGAAAAGAGCCAAATGAGTAAAAAAAACAAATACGTGGCGAAAAAAAACTTGCAATTTATAAAGTGACATTTTGTAGCACGTACCACTCTGGAGATCCCCAAAAAATTCTACCGCGAGTTCCATGTTTAGAGTCAAACATTTATTAATTTTATAAATACGAGTACAGTTTATACCCAACAATAAACAAAGCTTAAACAGAAAAGATGTAACATTAAAAAAAATGAAAATTAACAAATAAGAAAAAATATTGTAGTTAAGCCGAAACAACTAACTCGCATTACTAAGAACATTCAAAATGCTTTCAAAAAATATTTTTGTAGTGGAAGATATCAGTATACGTGGTCCCATTTTAAAGGAACAGCCCGCTTTACAAATGAAGAGCGCTTGGAATGTTAGCTCTACTAATTATCTGTCTATATAGATCAATATTTCTTTGTTTCGAATAGTTTTCAGGAAAAATTAAACCATATATTTTCACCATGAACCACAAACCATGGTTTATATGTTCCTGCAGTCAGGAGTTTAAAGATATAAGAAAATACTCTCACATCTCTCCTAATGTTTAAAAGGTTGTACCTTAAGGATAAATTATTAGGGCATAAAACAATATTGTCTACAGGCCACGCTGTTCAATCATATGTGATTCGAATGTGTTCAAGGGAAAAAAAGATACGTGAAAAAAGATGTAACATATAGCTCAACGAGCAAGTCACCTAGGATCCCCAACTGTTAAACCGATTGTTCTCACCGCATCAGTTTAAATTGCAGCAAAACGTGCGCATGTGCGCACTTTGGTGCTCAAGTGAGTGCTTTCATCGTGCGCAGCTGCCAAGGCCATAGAGCTTTTAATGGAATATTGATTTTAATCACGAAAGTGCGATTATGTTTAGAATTATTTGCGTATTTCGTAACCTGCGTATAATTCTGTTATATGATTGCCATATTTTTGGTACGATATATATTAAATAAATATTAATATACGAGTATATGTCACTTCGGACATATCTGAATAGGTGAATCGAACATATTGTAGAGCACTGAAGCACTGAATAGGTGAATCGAACATATTTTTTTTTTTAGACAAATAGAGTTTATCAACCCCTCCTGAAAGATTGTTTCACCATAGCATGCTTTCTAAACATTCACTCTAGAGAAATATTGTGTGAGGAGTTGAATTTCGCAAAATGTTTCCAGTTGTACTCGTAGTTGAGTGTCACTGTCAGGTTGATGAGAGCGCGTAATAGGGTTTTGTTTTTGTGTAATCAAAAATCGGAAAGAAGTATCGATTTATTTTTTCATGCTAAATATCCTCAGTGAGATACAGGCAAAAACCTAGTTTACTGGGGACACGACAAATGAAAATCAATAAACCCAGATCCATTAAAATTGGGTGTCCGAATTAAATTACCTGAGTTGCGGCCCATTTTGCAAATTGTTACCCATTTTTTTAATGGTTTCCGTCTATTTTTCACGTCAGGTCTAATTAACATATTTCTGATTAGTTGAAAGAGATTGTCACATGGCCATGAACCCACTAAGTAGTGCTGCATACAACGAAGGTGTTATACAATATAATGACACAATACAACCCACACACTACCTATTCAGAAAAATTTCGTGAAATATCACGCCGATATGAATGAGTTTGTATGGAGCATTTGTTCAAGACGGGATATTACTATGAAATGTGTTTTTAACTGGTAAGGTATTTTAGCACATACAATATTGATTTACTCCTTGTCGATATTTTAAACAAACCAAACAGTAAGTTTCGTGTGTCGAGTTTTTTTAACAAATCTTCGAACATATATTTATGTTTAATGGTTTTTGTTCTGCGAATATAATATATTTATAAACGTATAATATATTGTATAAAAGTATACAATGTATTTTTCCATAAAATCCTCTCTATGTTCTGTAACCAGTTGCTTTTATGGTGTTATCCTCAAACTCTCTCTCTTCTTCACAAGCATACACAGAGAGTCACCTTACATGTTGACTACAGTGAAAATAGTTATTTTGAAGTATTTAAAAGCTTCTGGAGTGAGAAGAATGACTGAAAAGAAAGTGTAGGATGCTCAGGGTGTCTTTTTATGGGGTAGAGAATGAGTGGATTAGATTTTTTTATTGCGAATCCTTGTGGAAAACGATATGACAAGAAATAAAAATGTATATTTTGCATTTGTGGACATGGAAAAGCATATGACCGCATGGTAAAAGACAAACTTTGGAAAATATGAATGAATATGATGTTGAATGTGTATTAATTTATACGTGGCATTACGCCATTACACACCAAAAGTAGATCATGTATTAGAGGGAATGGTGTTTTTATTGAGTGGTTAAATATTTCGAAAGGGGTATAATGTAAGGATGCGTTATATCCCACTGGTTGTTTATTATTTTTATATAGATTCATGTGTGAAGGAACAACTGAGGTCAATGGGTGGTATACAACTGTCGAGTTCGAATTAATGCGGAATATAAAAAAAGGCATACAACCTTCCTAAAATTACTGTCTTAACCTGAAAATTCCTTTAAGGGTCTTATTGAAAGGGCTATTTTTCTCGGTACTTAAACCTTGAAGTGTTTACCTCTTACGGATTATTTCTCTTTGATTCCATGCACGCATTCACCTATTTTACTATTGATTTATTAACGACTGCTATAAATTGCATAATAATTATTGTCAAAGACCATTCTCCCCCTCCCCTGTGGTCCAGCGATCAGCAGTCCCCCTACCCCCACCACTTGAGTACCTCCACCCCTCATTCTCCCCACCACCCAGCCCTGTGCACACACACGCAAACCACCGCACTCTGTGTGCCGCACGTTTTCAATTTATACCTTTTAGTCCTGTTAGACGCAGTGTGGAGGTGCATATGAAAGGGCAGTACTGAATGCAAAAAACAGTGGTGGAACGACATTTTTTACTCCTTGCATATTAACCCCTTCCATATTTACATACATTAAAACCATCAAACCGTCTCTCTGTCGTGGTAGACAGAGATAAGAGCGCATAAGAATTTCTTATCGTGATACACATATTTCGATTATTCTAACATACGTCCATACACATTTTCATACAGCTTGCACGATTTCTCTGACATTTTACATTTCTTTTTAAAATACCACACACTTGATTCAATCATGTTTTCCTTTGTCTTCCTCTAAAGCACTTTCCACTTACATTTGCTGTTAATGAGTTTTGTTTGTTTTCCTTCATTTATTTGTTCTACGTGCTCAAACCATTAAAGTTTGCTCTTCCATCTTACTCGACACATCAGCTGTTGCATTACAAAGTTGGTACTCAAATACTGCTGTGGATTATCTTATTCGCATATTGTTACTGTCAAATTCGAGTACATATATGTTTTAAATTTGAATGAATGGATTAATCTAGAGATTAATCTGAACTAAAAGTTGATATATTGAGTATGATGAAGAACAGCATTCAGAGATGGTAAGAGCACGTGAATCGAATGAATTAATACAAACTAAAAAAACAAAACAAATATAAAGTGCTTATGTGCGTAGAAGAAATATATCAAGGAAAATATGGTTGGATCAAGTGAATAATATTTTTAGAAAGATATGTAAAAGTTAGAGAAATAATAGAAGGTATATGGATGTAGAGGAGGTGAATCGTATGTGTCAGTCTGACACTCTGTATTCTGTGACTAACGACTTAGTTAGTATAGGTTTGATGGTATGATATAAATAATACAAGCTGGCTGTTTGATTGCTATGTGGTAATTTATTCCAATCAACCAGATAGATTTTAAAGAGGCCTTAAGTGAAAATCAGACTGGAACAGTTTTAAAAAATCAGGTTGAGGAGAAGAAACATATGTGATTGTAATTTATTTTTAACAAACACTGTTTATTCCACTTGTTTATTCCAAAAAAAGTGGAATAAACAGTGTTTGTTAAAAATAAATTACAATGTCTTTAAACCTCCACAACGTTAATGCCTTAACTATAAACAACAAACATATGTGACGTGACAGGCCACTCTGGTCAGACAGGTCAGGTCTCAGCCTACCTCTACAAGAAAACGGCATGATCGTATGTAGGTTAGTTTTATTACAAATTATTAATCAACACTCTTGTTATTTTAATATTTTTCCTTTTACATAAAATACCTTCATAAATCATTCGCAATTTTATGAAGGTATTTTATGCGCTAATAATTTGAATTATTAGCGCATAAAATGAATTTTCGTCGGTAATAATTTGAAAAATGTAAAAGTGTTGTCATTCATTCAGACACAAATGAAATAGAAGTTGAGTAATCCCACAAATTTTTCAGCACATTTACATTACATTTCTTACCTTCGTGAAAAACTGAAAGAAACTAGTGGAATTTTATTTTAAAAAGACCACGCAAATTTTTATTGATTGTAAACATTTCTTCAGACAATTTCGCTTTTTTTTCATGCAATAACGTCTGAAATACGCCTCGAATAGCAGACAGGTAATCATAAAAACATTCGCACTTCAGACCATTTAAATTATGATTTTTGAAGGAAAAAAATCTATGAAATAAACCGAATGTATCTGTATATATTCTTTGTTTATATAGCAACATAATTATAAAATAGGATGGTTTTGGAAACACATAAATCTCATGGTATTTATGTTTGAAAAATAAATAATTTTTAACTAATCTTTATTTATATGAAACTTTGAATAAAAATACGAATAAGTTTATTATACATTTCTTATAACCAACTTCAGTAATCCTTTCATTTGCGCGAGTGATTGGTTCTAGAAAAAATAGCACTGAAATGAAAAAAATCATTTATGTATAAGAGTTTTACTTTATTTTAAATTTTACTTTAATTTAGTGAGTATGGTTAAACATGGTACGCTTTTATCCCCAATGTTTTCAATTTCATCAGTGACAACGTGTATAAAACTTGATAAAAAGCATTTATATAAGTCGATATATACCGCATCAAATTGCTATTTACTTGTCATTGAAGAAGAAACATAATTTTCATAGACAACAAGATTAAATAGCGTTGATCTATCTAACACAAATCTATGCTGCTTGTTTATCATTATCTTATCCAAAATAATAACACACTTAAATTTTTTTCGGAATTGTTGTCGTCAATACTGGGCCTCGTAGTCGAGGATCCCCTCGCCATTCCAACGTCAATACATTTAAAAAGCGAAACTGTGCCGTGGAGATTTCGTTTATTTCTTCTTCTAATTTTTTTCTCCTTAAGTGAGTGTTGCCCCCCAGCAAACTCGCCGAACACACTGGTATACTGGATCCGATGGCACACCTGAAGTGAGGCGATCGGAGCACACCGTCATGTTTTTTTTTTAGAATTTTAGACTGAATGCAAATGGTTTGATATGTCTCTCTTATCACCCTTTTAGAATACAGGCATGAGATAACTATTCCTGCCCTAGAATAGGGATTTATTAAACAACATACAAAACTTAAATTTTCTATGTATATTTAAAATCACTCTCGTTTGAAGACTCCTTCATTCTTATTGT
Organism: Odontocerum albicorne; assembly: GCA_949825065.1. Classification (NCBI taxonomy): domain Eukaryota; kingdom Metazoa; phylum Arthropoda; class Insecta; order Trichoptera; family Odontoceridae; genus Odontocerum; species Odontocerum albicorne. The sequence goes on from OX463846.1 coordinate 40,197,348, forward strand.
TGTTGATCTTACAGTCGTTTATACAAATATTGATTTCAAAGCCAAATTTTCACTTCATACTCGTACATGTCACTTTCAAAATTCAAACAGAATCAACGGCGTTTAAATAGATTAGCGAAAATGAACACCGCGTAAATGGAGATAATTGAAAATTGAATTCCCTTGCCTGGAATCGGATCGGTCGAGTTTCATGTATCATATATAATATATAGGGTGTTTTTTAGTGTGATAGGATTTGTTTTTGAAATATAACACATAAAATTATTTAAATGGCTGTGTATTTGAATTTAATTGATAGGTTATTTAATAACAATTATTGTTTAAAGATAATTTCATTCATATGTTGAACGTGGCTGGCTCTTATGTACCTTAACCGATCAGTCTATTTTTGGACCACTTTTTCAAGCATTTGGGACCGTATATCGCAAATATCTCATCTTATGTTATCTTCTAATCCCTCAATCGAGTCCGGTTTATTAGCATAGACTAGCGGCTTCACGTATCCCCAAAAGAAATAATCTAAGGGCGTTAAATCGCAGGATCTTGGTGGCCAATTGACAGGTCCATTTCGCAAAATTATGACAGATTGACCTCTGGCGCCCCTGCCGAGAGATATAGGAATCTTAAATCCTTTCCCCCTTAAAAAACACCCTGTATTTATCATTATAGGTCATATTTATTCTTACTTTTAAAATCTGGTAAATATGTGAGTTCACTTTAATAATGTTTACGGGAACGATTATTTTAGATTTTTTTTTGCATTTATTACTCCCTGTCTCAAATATCCACCTTGATGTATTAAAACAAATTCTGGCCATTGAAAGGGAATGAAAAGAGGAAAGTAAACGCGTGTCTTATGATCATATAAGAAATTACTGCTCGAGACGAATATAATAAGTAGATTTAAGAATTCGTCTACAAAGTGTTTGTTGCCTCTTGGCATATACGAGTACATTATTAGGATATACGACATCGGACAGCTAATCACGTGCTTACACCAAAGGTTGTAACTTGATAACTACGCTCTATTCAATTTTTAACATTTCAGAATATAACGAAACAACACGTCTTCTATCAACTTGAGTTTATATACTACTGAATACAGAAGTATTAAATTTAAATTGTGACGTCATCTAACCATGCATTGAGCGCACAGGTTTTAACTTGCTCAGGCTGGAAATTTTAGGATTTATGTGGTTTGTTATCAATATTTCAGACGATGTTTTTATTTAACTGGAATATTTTTAAGATATTTTTTGGAAAATAATTAAATTCTTTAACGATTCGGCTGCTCCCCTGCCTCCTCTACTCTGGGTGGTTGGGGGGCTAAGCGCATAAATAAATACACTGGGGTGGAATTGCAATTATTGCTTTTATTCCGGTCGTGTGCGCGCTCTACACACACACGCACACGTGTGAGTACACCTCATACCTTTGGGCGAGGATTTCCCTACCCTCGCAGGACTTGTCCCCGATCCCGTATTATAGGTCGATGATGGGGTATAACAAGAGGTGAAAATTGCACATATGCAGTTACTGTATACATCTGGTCACTTAGGAAATACTTCCAAATGCATTTATTTAATTTGTATCTTGAATTAGATTTACATAAACATCTTTAATTAGTGAATTACTTACATATATATTTTACGGGGTAGGACATAACATAATAATAGTTAAAGGAAAATTTATATAGTTCTGTGGGCACTTCTTATGGGCACTAAATGAACATATCTCCACATTATTATATTCAGATAAACTTATTTAGTTTCGTCAAAATTCATACGGCTCGTTATGCATAATTCTGTATTATTTGTTTTACTAACATTATATACATACCATCACGCTATTGTACTGCTGGGATAGGCAGAGGATAGAGCACCTGATTTTTCTAACTCCCCACATATACACTTTTTTATACAGTTTCCACGATTTCTCTTACTTGTTATTTTCCCTTCTTTCGATATGTTAATGAATTACCGTTTTTTCCTTGGTCTTCCTCTAACACGTCTTCCACTCACATTTGAACTATATATTTATTTCGTTAATCATTCTTTATTAATTCGTTCCACTTGTCCAAACCATCTCAAAGTGCTCTTCGTCATCTTACTCAACACATCAGCCTTAAATTCAAATTCATCCCTAATCCTTAATTCCGTATTTTATCATACACCGACATCCCATGTATTCTTCTAAGTGCATTTATTCGACTATTTTTAGTATTTTTCCATATCCACCTTTCCCTACCAAAAATCTAAGTTGCTACTTAAAAGTTGTTATGCACCATCATCTTAGCAGATTTTGATACTGTACAGTTCGAGTTTATATGTTTTATTGCTCCATTGACTTTGTTTCCTGTCGCTACCCTCCGTTCGATATCCGTTGTAACTTTTTCGCCATCTGAAAAAAACCTTTATTGCATAATTATTTGACTTCCTTTTCTTTTCATTACTCACCCGTTTATCGCACATTCTTTTCCTTTCGCACTTTTTTATTACCATGACTTTGGATATCACAAAATTTATTATTATTTCTTTCTCTTCACATATCTCTTACAATTCACTTATCAGACACTGTTATTTATCCCCATTCTTCTCTAATACTACCATATCGTCAGCATAAAGGAATCCGCATGCATTCTCATTCGTTATGCACAATTATCTAGTGTATCGAACGTATGCGTCACCTAAAATATATATATTTTCCATATATGATATATTTTTTGTTGGATATTTTAATGTATATTTTATTGTTTGATGTTTTGTTTGATGTACTTGCTGTGCACCGACTATAATGAAATGCTCCTTATGCGTGGCCTTCGCGAGAGCTACTATCAAAAGCCGGCCGGCCCATGCATGCGAAAACGTGCGAGATACGTAATATCTCGTACGCCGAAAATAGGCGCTTACGATGGAGCGATTGGCCGCACACAAGGAGCGCAAAACGTCAAAAAATACATTCTCAGTTTCACTACAGTCTACTGTGTTTTACTTACGACCAACTTCTACCTGCTAAAGATAAATCTGTTCATCCCACTACTTTCACCGGAAAAGCATAAAGTGAGCCAAAATCTTCGAGTATTGAGCTGCAGCCATCCACCTATTCTACAGTCTTTGTACCGGTGCTGCACATCTAATATTTGTGTTCCTTTACCTACCGTCTTTCAAAATTTAGTTTTTTCCCCTTAGAATGGAGTCTGCTCTCTTAACGACGTTATATTCATTGTCAATTTATTATTATTATTTTTGATTCCGCACGTTTTACTCAGTTCTCAACTTTTCTTGATTTATTTTCTTTGAATATAGTTTAATAAAAAAAAATTGCCTTTCTCATACAACATGGTATATAGGATACAGCGTCTTTATGTAACAAACTATTCAGTATGTTTGATAGTAGAACTTAGACTTGACAGAAGAAGAATAAAAATTAAATTGATGTTATGGAGATGCGCGCAGATAAAATAATTTGAATTGTAAATGTATGAAAGAAGGATAAATTATTGCATGGTCAAAGTGATTGTTACCTTCTTGTTTCACACACATAAACTTAAATCAACATTATATCGATTAAGCTCGATGCCAACGGACCCCTCTCATGACGTTGAAACTTCCTAAAGAAATGTTGAGTCGCTACGGGGTATGGAAATTGTCGGCCGAAACTTCGAATTTTTAACTCAAGTGAGAAAACACTTTGAAATTAGACTCGGAATGTTTATAATGTTATTAGTTGGACAACGAAACGAGATTTAAGATTTCTGCTAAAATGGATGACGAAATACATGATGTGCTCGGAAATAATAAACCGAAGAAAATGTGTCTGGGTCAATTGAACCGGATTTTAAATTAAAGAGAAGCACGAATTACAGCGATTGTGAACAACGAGATTGTGTTTAATCCATTTCATGAAATTATCAAATAACATAGTTTTATAATTATGTTAATGTTGATTGTTTGATTAAGGAAAGTAAAACCAACAAAAAACGTTTTATATCATATATGTTGAGTATTTAGCTATTGGATTGTGTCTCTGCTATTTCTAGATAAAAAACATTGATAGTTAATCTATTCATCGCGCGTGGCGCTAGTTTACAAATTTTCAAGTAATCTTTAATGAATATAAGAAAGGTTTTAAAAACAATTCGTTGGTTTTTATTACTTTCGCGCAAATAATTTTGATATAGTTGTGATGTATTCGAAAAAAAAAACGATAAACTGATCAGCAATACTAATAATACAATTAAGAGAGTAGACGTTTCTCAAGGGTGCTCAAGGATCTAAAACAATTGGAATGGTTTTTTTAAAACACATCGGTTAATTAATCTTTTAAATGCTAACGCAAGTGAATTTTTACACTTGGTTCAGAAATAATGTAAATGCTGCCAACACAGCATGGTATCATGGTATTTGATATAATACAATACAATCATATTCTCATACAAATCGCATTTGGATTCATATAATTTTTGTCGATTTTTTTTCCAAATCAGTGATAGGTATCGAAATTAGATGATCACAAATTGTTACCATTTTTAAATTGTTTATTTTATTTAGATTGAAGAATAAATATAAACTAATTTCAACCTAAATAACTTAAATATATGATATAATTGTGTATCCGATAATTTACATTTGCATTTTGTCACGTTAACTTAAATCTATTCTTAACATATAAAACACACACACAACACGATGTTTAGGGTGTTCTTAGCTTTTTTTATAATTTGCCATCTTGTTGAAGAATTCAACACCTTTGTAGTGTATTGAATTAGAAAAAAATATTGTAAACCATTGTGTCTTAAATTCTTCTCAAAGTGTTATTATGGACCTCCTTGTTGTAAATGACACCATTTCGATTAAATTTTGGCAAAAAAAGATTATGTTACTTAAACATAAAGTTAAATAGTCGTACATTATAAAATATTGACACTCTTGCGCATATCTATTTTTAAAAGAATATCGTTGATTCTAATGTATTTAATTAATTAAAAAATAGTAATTTTTTTTTCATTCTGTACAATTTTAAGTTCCTTCAATCGAGTTTCTTAGCACAGAAAATAAACACGTAAAATAATTTAGCCGTAGTGCTCTTTATTACCATATACTTATACCTACCAATTTTGTTGAATTACGAGGTCATTTATTTTTCATTCTCTGAGACTTGAATGAATTTTTACAATATAATCATAAATTCAGTATTATAATTAGATTTATCCAGAATAATTATGAATTATTTTATATAGCTTCATAATTTATGTTATCCATTTGCTATTTTTACCATTTATGACTCGACTTAAATTCAAAAAATAAATTTGCTTTTCGAAGTATTTCATTATTTATAAAATCATTAAGCGAGTTTACTTTGTACATCAAAATTTCTAACCTCAAAATTAAGGATAAAATTTCCCTATCAATTATTATATATAGTTTAATATAAGTTATATTGTTGTAGCAACTCCAACAAAAACTTGATATGCAAAAGCAGATCCAATCTCAGTCTCATTTAATATCAATAAATTAAAATCCTAACGTGTGGACCAGGGTGAAAGGTGCGTACATTATCGATCGACGTGCACCCTAAAACCAACCCCTCGCAGACTCAATTGTTATTGAAATCGCTACAATAGTTCACGATAAAAATCTAACGGTCGCTCGCGCATCCCTTTTGTGCACTATGTAAAGGTAACATAATATTTTCGATTTAGTTCACCGTACCGTGCCTAAATTACTGCTCAATTGTAATCAGATTGCGGAAAAAATCTTTTGTTTGCACCGGGTGAAATGTGGCTGACGCGTGCGTCTAGAATTAAACTCGTGCATCACATTTGATGCACTATAGGGAATTTTTCATGCGAAATGTGTAATGTATCAAGTGCCACTTTAAAATGTTTGGTCAAGAGCGCAGTATGTTAGCTTCAATATTTTGAGAAAATAATCAAATAGATAAAATGGGCAGCATTCATTCCTTTTTATAATTATTCATTGAGTTGTAAGATAATGGAAGCAATTGTATCATATAAAGTATTACATTGTTTCGTTGCCAGAGCTATTTTTTTTCGTGTTTGAAATGTAGAAAAAAAAACATTTCAATCAAATTCTGAAAGAATCACTCAAAGACTTTATAAACAATAAATATTTTTTTTGGTTTAATGCATGGTGTCGCTATACTTGTAAGTTTTTAGAAAAAATATTTTTTTAATTTCTAAGAAAAGCATTAAGCATATACAGGGTCTTTCAATAAGGACGCTCAATTTTTAAATGTAAATAAAACAAGTTGTGTGTGAGATATTCACTCAACTTTTACATTTGAAAGAATATTTCATGGCATTAAGTATGGAATATATCGTCGTTCAAATGTTCGCCTTTGGCACGGCTTTGCTTGGTGGCACGTATTCAGGAGGTCCAATTTTCGAAGACTTTGTCGCATAAATCTGTCTGAATTTGCTGGATGGCGTTCGTTATGTTGACTTTGAGGGCATCAATTGTTTGCGGTTTATACGTATAGACCTGCGATTTAAGATAGTCTCAAAGGAAGAAGTCTAAAGGTGTTAAATCGCACGATCTCGGTGGCCACTTCACGTCTCCGCCGCGCGAGATAACCATGCCCTAAAATGGCTCGTGCATAATGTCCATCGTGGCATACGCTGTGTGGCACGTAGCGATGCCCTGTTGGAACCACATGTTGTTAGTATACATATCATCTAGTTTAGGCCACAAGAAGTTGCTTATCTGTAGCACTCGCCGTTGACGGTTATGGCAATGCCAGTTTCGTTTTGGAAGAAGAACGGACCGATGATTCCGACAGACCAAAATCCGCACCAAACAGTGACTCTCGGGATACATTTGGTGCTGGTGTATCTCATGTAGATTGGTATTGTCCGAAATCCAACAATTTTGCTTGTTCACACATCCAAAAATGGGCCTCCTCGCTAAAGATTATTTTTTTGGCGAAATTTGGGTCAAATTCCAACTGCTCCAGAGCCCAATCAGCGAACATACGGCGTTGTTTATGGTCGTTTACCTTAAGTTCCCGGGTCAGTTGGATTTTATACGGGGGCAGACCCAAGTCCCGACAGAAAATTTGCCAAGTTGAAGTCACAGAAAGGCCAAGTTCTTGTGAACGACGAGAAATTGACTGCCTCCGGTTTTCCCGTACACTCTCACGCACATCAGCGATGTTTTCAGTAGACCTTGCATTGCGGTGTTGGTTGATTATTTATTGAACCGGTTGACTCGAATTTGGCTACGAAACGTCGAATAGTCGACTCGGCAGGACGGTTGTGGCGAGGATAAAAATCACGTAATGCGCGGAACGTTTCTCGAACGGAGCACTGATTTTAAAAATAAAATTTTATAATTTGCACACGTCGTTCAACGCTATAACCGACCATGGTAATTTGCCATATACTACTGAATAATTCACAATAAATTTGACAGATGTTGCTTTAACAACATGGACGCTATAACCTAACAAATTTTGAGCGTCCCTATTGAAAGACTCTGTACATACAAGTCTATAATTTGTAGTGTAGCTTAGAACTAGTTAATTCTCAAGTTAATATTTTTTATAGCGTCGAGATAGATTGAGCTAACTATTATATTTTGTTGTACATTAATTGACGTTTCTCGTGTATACAGGCAAAAATAAAAAAAAACAGAGTTTTGTGTGGAAACACAATGTCACCAATTATGGGCCTTTTATGCAATGGTTTATTTTAAGGTGGAATTTCACAATGTAACCCACTTTCTATTTGCACAATGTGTTAGCACATATCGTTAAAAACGTTCGTGTTTAAAAAGAATATCCCACCTACGAAACACTTTGTGGTTTATTTGAAATATGAAATTAATATGAAACAAGCATACCTTAAAACAGTATCTGCAAGAATATCAAACTAGTAAAATGAAAAGCCTAACGTATATGATCACTTAAGAACAGGAAGTCCTACTTCACAGCAATACAAGGCAATCCAACTGACTTGGAGTAATTTCTTCAAATCAAATAGAAAATTGTAAAAATACGTTATGATTTAAAAAATAACTGTTTTAGTTTGCCATCATCGAAAAATAATTTCTAATTTTGAGGTAATATAGTAGTCGTGGGTTTTACCTCGAGGCTACGGAGAATCATTCCAAGTAAGAGCGAAGAAAAATATCAACAACCGTGTTTTTTTAATGTTGTTTCTGTAAGTTCACAATCATATAAAATACCCACATTTTTGTATTTTCCCTTTAAAAAATGAACATTTAAAAAAATTAATTTACGCACTCGTCACGTTCACTCCAGAGAAGATGCATGCAAATAACTGGTGTAATTTTTATCTGTCATATTTCATACTTCTTTAGATGATGAACGATATATCAAATTTTATTTTTAATCGTTCTTTTTAATGTACGTTTGCCAAAAAATATTTTACCATGTGATGAAAAGAAAAAACTTGGAAATATTTATAAAAATATAACGAAATTATTAAAAAGAATTACTTTGAAAGTAATAAATCAATAAAATGTACGTATGTTATTTTACTATTCCAAAACAAAATTGTTAATCCAAACTAAAAAGACAATTATTTATCTCGCATAGCATATTGCACGTTGCGCATTTCAATACTATCTTACCGTCTTTTTAGTATAAAATCTATTTACGTATATGATCTTCTATGACCAGTTTTAACAAGGTACTATAAATCTTACACTTCACAAAACTAAAAACTAGATCTGCACTCAACATCCTTGATTTGGATCCTTAGTCTGCATAGATGACGTGAGATAATAGCACACATTTTGTTTTTATATTTAAATCTTGGCAGATTTGAATACTGTCCGGTTAGAGTATATATGACTTTGTGTTCTATCACTACACTCCGTTCGACATCCCTCATAATTGTTCCATCATCAGAGAAAATACTTCTTAAATATCCTCAATTAGATCTTTTCTTCATTGTTGATCCGTATATCGCTTTTCCTTTTACACTTTTTTATCACCATGACTTTGGATTTCGCAATATTCACTCTCAGTTCTTTCTCTTAACATCTCTCATTCACTTGATCCGACCATATTTTCCTTGGTCTTCGTCTACCACGCATTCCACTCGTATTTGTACAACATATTTGTTTTGTTAGTATTTCTTTATTCGTTCTATATATTTAAGCCCATTTCTCTTTAACTGCATAATGGCTAATATCATTGCAGAGGTTACATCTCTCAAGTTGGGGTACACTCTTGGTAAGGAAGCGGTGGGAATTCTCTGTTATGCTGACGATGCTACACTCATAGCTGAAAATAAAAATGACTTACAGAGAATGCTCACAAAGTTCGATGAATCCTGCTCAAAGTACAATATGATTATCTCCGTAGCTAAAACCAAGTATATGACATTCTCTTAAGACCCACTAGAGTGCAGAATCCCAGTACGTGACGAGCCAATTGAACAAGCAACCCAGTTCAGATATCTTGGCAGTGAACTGCTCAGCTCTCGTGACCTCCCCAGAGAAGTAAGGCCTCCGGTAGATAAAGCTGCAGTTGGGGCGGGCTGCCTGAGAGATGTCATATGGAGGAATAAAGATATGAGAACGGATAGCAAGGTACGCATTTATAAGACCTGTGTGCGACCTATCCTCACATATGGCATCGAAGCGAGGGCGGACACTGTCAGGACAAAAAGAATGCTTAGGACAACGGAAATGAGAACTGTACGCGCTATTGCTGGGAAGACTTTGCGTGATCGTGTAAGGAACACCACAATCCGAGAGGTCTGTGAGGTCCAAGATGTGGTCAGATGGGGACGACAGCGTCGACGATACAGGTACCGACATGTACAGAGAATGAATTCCACAATAATTCCATACATAGCTCTGCATGGGGTTCCGGATGGACGGCGTCCACCAGAGAGACCCCCGAAACGATGGAGAGATAGCTGGAGCTCAGCATCACAGGAGGTCAATCCTGCAGTAACAAACAGACTCTGGAGAGTCTACAGAAAGTTTAAGAAGAAGAAGAAGATATCTAAACCACCCTAGGATGTTTACTAACAAAACATGAATATTTTGAATAATTTCTCACCATTGCCTTAAAAAGTTACCAAATTTGGACACTCGATAAATATGCATTTAACATATGATACTGGTATATTTACTTGAATAATAAATAAAATAATTTGTTTTATTCCTTCAATAATCTTGAATCGTATATTTACGAAGCAATTTGTCAAAATAAACACGAGTCCGAATTTTAATTCTCATTATTGCACGTTTTTTGACTGTGAATTTATGTGAGTAATCCCTCAACAAACATTTCTAAAGGGATCCGAATGCATTCAGGCCAGGTAATCTGATCTTTATGAATGGGGTTGGAATTATTCTGTAATTATAATCTGAATGACGCATTCATAATGCTGTTGAGGGTGGTATTTGAGATTTTTTTGGTTTTGAAAATACAAAACGCATTTAAAATATTTTTATATGTTAAATCACGAATTTCTAAAAACAGAATGATTATCTGACGTGTCTCAACTTGGACGTTGGTATGTCAATATTAGGTGGGAGTATAACATCTCCATGGGCAGGTTGGCGCTTCAAGAGAGATAATAATTGAACTATTATATAGCGCCGTTTAGAGATATGACTCCTAAAAAGCGCTCTTAATTAGAATTTGAACCCACTTTCACGCAAATAAAAAAATATTACTAGATAAATATACTTAAGTTGAGTGTAAGGACATGAAGGTGGGAACTGATATAATACTATTATAGCAACTGGTGATGAGTTGTTAAGGGCAGAAATCTGTAGAAGTAATTCTGAAAATCAGGGTATAGTTGGCTTTGTAACTCCGAGTATAGTGATAATCAAGGTCTAGTTTGCTTTGTAACTCCGAGTATAGTGATAATCGAGGTCTAGTTTGCTTTGTAACTCCGAGTATAGTGATAATCAAGGTATAGTTTGCTTTGTAACTCCGAGTATAGTGATAATTAAAGTCTAGTTTGCTTTGTAATTCCAAGTATAGTGATAATCAATCGTGGTTCATCGTAGACGTATGTAATTTTTTTTATATATAAAATAATTTTAATGGAAAAACGAAACGATGACTACAAGTACAAAAAAGATACATAAAAACGTCAAAAAAAAAACCTTTGACAAAGTCGTTTTATACACAAATTTCGTATATTTTCCCTAAATATTTAAATATTCAGCTAAAACATTCACACTATTCTTTTATTACACACATTTTTTATGGAAAGGTGAAACGATAACTACAAGTGCAAAAAGATTCATAAAAATGTCAAAAAAAACCTTTGACAAAGTCGTTTTATTCACAAATTTCGTATATTTTCCTTAAATACTAAAATATTCAGCTAAAAAATTCACACTCGATTCTTTTCTTACACATATTAAGTCCCTCAAGTTAATACATTTACTATTCCAGCCGCATTACAATATCATCAACTGTATTGTCTAATTCTTCGACGGACTTCTTACCAGATTAGGAATCTTAGGTATCATTGGGATATCGAACAGCATGAAGCGAAAGGAAACAAAGTCAATGGGGCATCAAAACATATATTTGTACTTGAATCTGATTATATCTTAATCTTCTAAGATGATGGTCCACAGCATCTTTTAAGTATCAAATTGGATGTATAGTAGGAAAACGTGAATAAGGGAAAATGCTAAAAATTGTCGAATAAAGGCTGTAGAAGTTCGTGCACTTAGAAGACTACATGGGGTGACAATGTATGACAGGATACGGAATAAAGTGATAAGGAATGAATTTGAACTTAAGATATGTTGAGTAAGATGACGAAGAGCTCTCTTAGATGGTTTGGAAACGTGAAATGAATAAATTAATAAAGATAAACAAAACAAATATGTACTTCAAATGTGAGTGGAAGGCGTATTAGAGGAAGAGTAAGGAATGTATGATTGGATCAAGTAAATTTTATTTTGAAGAAAGGAAAATAAAGAAGTAAGATAAATCGCCGGACCTATGTGAGATGTATGGATATGGAAAATGCGAAAGATATGTATTATAATACACTTTCGTTGTAAAGAGTTCAACTGGTAGGTTTATTGCCATGTGGCAATCTCTTCCAACTAACCAAAAATATGTTAAAGTGACGTTACGTGAAAACCAGACTGGGATCCTTGAAAAAAATCTGGGTTCCAGCGGAATTTGAACCGACAACCTTCGGATTGGGAGACAGGCATCTTACCAAATGGACCACGGAGGTCGTATGTGTGTCATGATAGAAAATCTGACAACCTGTCTTCTTTGCCAACCCCAGTAGGGAATCAGCATGATAGTATGTGTGTATCATCTGGTACCATTTTGTAAAAAAACTATTTACTTATTCTAATAACTAGTACAGAGAGATTATCAATTATTTCACCATCCTTCGTTACTCTTGATTCAATAGTGTAGAACCGTAGACCTTCTAGCATTGTTACTTCTCACTTTTTCATATAATTTGCCTATCGTGTCCATTTTTTTTCCTGAAATCATTATAACACCATTCACACAAGAAATTTGCTAATAACCACAAATATTAATGTGTATAGTATTTTGATTGGTCCAGTTTTAGCAACAGCAGGGTAGGAAATCGTAGAGGAACAGTGTTCTGCCCAGCTCCCCCGCTCACCTAACTAGGTGAGGCGACGCAAGGGAAACCGGTTCGTGTCCCAAGGGAGGGTGAATATTGTGTGGGGATGATTTGGGGGCAGACACATAGCTACATCACTGGTGTTACGCAGATATGTATGCTCAAGAGGACAGAGCAAAATTTCAACATGTTTTAAAGCGTCTTTCTGAATGGTTGTATGTATTTATTCGCTACCCTCTTTTCTAAAGACAATAATATAATTATTTTTATCATCAACTTATTAAGTTATCTGCGTGGGTTTATCGAAAACTGTGAATTTGTGTAACATTTGAAATGTAAAAACCCATTAGCAAAGAATAGTAATAAATACATTTAAAAATCACCCCTCGTTAAAACATTTCCTTTCAATCAATCATTACATTAATTTCCAAAGAACAACCACCTTGGTCTAGTTGGTAAGGCACTGATTTTCCCCTGGAGGTTTCGGACTGATTCCCGACGAAAGCAAAAAAAAATACGTGAAAAAAAGTCAGTCTATTAACAATGTCGCACGCGCAAGAAGATTTCATTGTGTGCCCACGTGCGTTAGTATTTCATATAGGTACATACTATGGCGAACGATTTACTTGCCTTATTAAAAAAAAATAACTTAAGTTTTTTCAAATAAGTAAGCATACAAAATCTGGAAATATATAAAAGGACCGTCAATTTTACATAACATTCAATGTTTCCGTTTTCGCGATTTTCATTTATGCGCTGTTTTCCCAGAACAAATTACCCGCGTAAATGGCTGGATATCTTTTAATATTTTGTTTTCCTTTATCATTGCATAAATAATTCTTTTAAATCATCGATTGCCTTAAAAAAAATTTTTGAAGAAATTTTGTTTGATAAACATGTTATATATTTATATCTGATATATGAATTAAGAAAGACTAAGAAAACAAATATATAGAGCAGATGTGAGTGTAAGAGGAAGATCAAGCAAAGTATGGTTGGATCAAGATAATGATATTTTGATAGAAAGAAATGTTAAAAGTCAGAGAAACCGTAACAGTTGTGTGAGGTCTTCTGCCTACCCCAATAGGGAATTAGTGTGATGGTATGTAATGTATTTACAGTGAAGATTACATTTTATTATTTTACACATTTAACTGGTGAATATTTAAACATATTTTTTGTTTAGGTTCACTATCAAATACAATATAAATAGATAATATAGTATATAAGTGAAATTTTTTTTTCGAATACAGTGTTTATATTCAGTGACATCTGTTGATAAATATTTGCACTACGAAGTCAAGTTGGAAATGTTCTCTCACAATTCAGTGCTATCGATGTTATTGACCGTGAATGAGAACATTAGGCTGCGGACACACCGAAGCGAGGCGGTGGAAGTTTTTTTTTTCATTATCACAGAATTCAAATTTCATTCGTTACTAATTTCATTGCAAGTAAAAAGTGGACAAATAATTTAATAGTTAAAAAAGTTAAACTTTATTTTTCGAATGAATTGTCAAAATGAAAACCATAAAATCCTTTTTTAAATAAAAGTAAAATATGTTGTTTATAATTAAGGCATTAACGTTGTGGAGGTTTAAATACATTGTAATTTATTTTTATCAAACACTGTTTATTCCACTTTTTTGTGACGGTATAACCCTACCGGTTTCAAGGCTTTCACCTCATCTTCAGGGGAGTGCAAACAAGACTAAATGCTGTTCGAACTGGTGCCGATATACACGCTTCAACGGTTGGAGGCTGGGGGGGGGGCTTGAAACCGGTAGGGTTATACCGTCACAAAAAAGGGGAATAAACATTGTTTGATAAAAATAAATTACAAAAAAGTAAAATATATATATGGTTTTAACGCCATTGAAATGATATTAAAAAAAAAATATTTTTCATGTACCTATATGTAATCAATTCTCATCGAACTATTATTTTTAGCATAAGCGTCTCATCTACGAGTACATTATTTCATTTCTCCGTATTATTTTATACGTGGTGTGTAAAAACGGAAGTGGATTGTAAGTACATATTTTAATACCAGTTTTAGAGTTACTTCATTTTAAAACTTCGTGCAAATAATTTCAAATAAATCTTCTTCTTCCTCTTGGTCTAGGTCGTATGACCTGTTTGTGACGGTGGGCTGTCCTGGGATGATGACGTTCAGTTATCATTCCACCTTTTCGGCGGCCTTTCTGGTAATCTCCTGCTGCTAGGGTTTTCAGTCTTAGCGATTTTTGCAAGTCTTGTATCCTCCGTGCGGTCCACATGATCCCAGAAGCACCTGGAAAATAAATAATTTCACCATTTATAGCATTGATATTTTATTGCGCAGGTACGTGCATTATTTATTTATCTTATATTCCAGAGATATGGAAGTGTTTTCATTAAATTTCAATTGTTTTCTTTATCTTTATTGTAATTTAAAAGACAATTTTACATAGCACCATTTAAAGAGCAAACTTTCCTCAAGGGCACACTAACTCGGGACTCAAACCCAGTATTATAAATTAAATCAAGTCTGTCAGCTACAGCCGCGCCCGAGTGAATAATGTTTTACACTTTCGTTGTATACAGTACAACCTTGTGAAATTATTGCTATGTGAAATCTCTTTCAATCAACCAGGATGATCTTAATAAGGTATTTTAGTAAAAACAAGACTGAAAACCTTTTTAAAAAAATCTGGTTACCAACGGGAATCAATCCCGCAATCTCCTTGTAAGAAGACAGGTGTCTACCAACTAGACCATGGAGGTCGTGATATATCTATATTTGTTATTTTTTTCAAAAGTATATTAACATAAATGGAGCTTGGCTTTTCGTTTGATGCGCTGAACCTCGAAACCCTCGCTGTTCCCCTGAAATAGCGCAAATGCTTTTCCCGCTTTATTTTCAGGGATAAGTAATACCTATAATTTCGATGCAATATTAAAAAAAAAACAAAGAAAAAAAAAACGTTCTTTTGGCGTTTAAGTTTGTCAATGCGCACGTAACTTTATATTAACGTTGATAAAATATTGTAGTTATTTGTGCAATGTGGCCGCTCACTCACCAGCTTGGTAGCCGTGATCGTCTAGTGGTTAGGACCCCACGTTGTGGCCGTGGTAACCCAGGTTCGAATCCTGGTCACGGCAGTGTATAAATGCACACTGTCATGGCGAAGCCTTCTTTTTATTTTGAAGATTTATTACATATAAAAAAAAATATCCGATATTTGTGAGGTAAAATCAACCTTTCCAGAATTTAAATAAATAATTCCATATATTAGATTGTTTTCATTTGAATGTGTTTTTCTTATGCTCACTAGACACGATGCATCTTCCATACAATTCATACTAAAGACAACTCCAATATTGCATTGATTGAGCTCATAGTATTTTTGTATCGGAATTGACCGTGGACGATAAGATATTTTGGAAAATAATTAATCATACGTAAAAATCACGTTTTTTTAGCCTGTTGGGGTAGACAAAGATAACAAAACCCCAGAATTTCCTGTCCTGATATATACACTTCGCTTCTTCCACATCCAAACACACTCTCATACAACACCTACCATTTTTTTTTACTTCTATAAGTTACTTATTTCAAAATAGCATACACCTCTTCCACGTCTTCCACTCAAATTTGAACTTTATATTTGTTTTGTAAGTCTTTATTCATTCATTCGTTTCACGAGCTCAGACCATCTTCGAGTGCTCTTCTTTGTTTTACTTAACACATAATTTATTTGGCTCTTTTCAGACTTTTTCCACGTCCATGTTTCACTATCGTGTATCAAAGTAGGTATTAAAATACTGTTGAGTACTATCATCTTAGCAAATTTTGACACTCTGTTTCAAGTACAGTGGTACCTCGGGTTACGAACTTAATTCGTTCTTTGATTCCGTTCGCGAGCCTAAATGTTCGCAAACCGAAATTCATTTTCTTGGGAGCCATAATGAGGGTTAATTTAATGCGAAATATATTTTATATATACTGTACATTATAAACAAAAAAATGTATCAAGAACAACGAACGCAACGACAAACAATGTTCACAGCGCGCGCACCTGAGAACAACTAATGCGTAATTGCGTAATGCGCCGTTACAACTAATTCGTGAGCCGAGGCATTGTACGCAGGTCGAGTCAAAATTTGTTCGGAAATTGTTTTCGTAAGCCGATTTGTTCGTGACCCGAGGTTTGGCTGTATACTCGTATGTTTTTGGGTGACTCATCATTATGTAATTAAATATTTTGCATGGTGGACCTGTAAGGAACGTGTAGCCTGATAAGCTGAATAAGTTCCAGACTGTTTAAATATAAGCAGACAGTCTTTATAAAATGTTGTGAGGTCAAACATGTGTAAGACTCACCACTTCCATCAGCAGACCTATATAAGAAAAATAATGATATCAGCATGCTTCTGTTGATGAAGTATTATAATTTGATTAAGTCATAATACGAGTAGAATGAAAACTAGGGATGTTAAACTAAAGGGGTTAAACCTCGTCTGGTCGAGTCCCCGCGGGGAACCCGGTCGGGCTCAGCGAAGGGTGAAATTTGATGCTTTCACTCAGCTCCTCTGTGCCTACACCATTGACATACATACGAGTATATCTACCTACTACATAGAGAAAAATGTAAAAGTGAGCAATATGTGGGGAGAATAAGGGTTCTGCTGAATTGAGGGATCCGGGAAAAAGATCACAGCCTTTTTCCTTTATTTTTTCAGAATTAAAAAAACACTGATATAATAAAGTAATAGAAGTAATTGTTAAGTCGTTGTTTAAGAATGGGCAGCCTCGGTGTATCAGTTGATAAAGCGCCAGGGTTTCAGGTTTAATTCTCGATGGCACCCAAAAAAATAATCCACTCTGGTGAAAGAGTTCATCGTGCGAATTTGATGCCACATCACATGCGGTAGAATTGTCAACACGTGTGATGAAAAATTGCGAGTTCTGTGCCTACCCCAGTGCTTCAAAACCCGAAGACTTAATTAATGCGGTTGTAAACAATATTTTTTTAAATATTTTTTTAACCTGGCGAGTTTATTGTCATGTGGTAATCTCTTCTAACCAACCAGAAATATGTTTTATAGGTCCTAAGTGTTAACCAGACTGGAATCCTATTTAAAAAAATCTGGGTTCCAGCGGGGATCGAACCCGCAACCTCCGGATCAGCAGACAAATATTATCTCCTGGTTACAGTCTCCAGCATGTCCACATCGTTTTATCATACACCATCTTGCATTGATGAAGCACTTGGAGCCATAAGTTTCTGTACTTGTCATTATCTTCTCGAAATCTACGCTACAAGTCTTCATACCTTCACCATAAGGATGCTTTGAACGGATCTCAATTCACTTTGTTTTTGGTCCTTTAAAAATATTATGTACACATATAAGTGTCACAAAATTACATTTACGCGCAACCGCATCAGTTTTTTTTATGGTGAATATGTTATAAGCTAAATGTTCAACCATTAAAAAGCATCGAGGTTATGCGTGGTCATGGTGTCCATTACGACTCTCATCTTGCATTTGATTAACATCAGAACGATATAGTGACGGAGTTCTTTAGATCGTTGGAATTCCTAATGAGAATAACAAGACCATTCAAGAATTTGTTATCATTAATGATATTGTATAAGTCATTAGTAAAAAGTCACCTAGAGTGTGTCTCTGTTATACGGAACCCTAACTAGAGATTTTACGTTCGTTTAATTGAGGCGGTTTATCGACGATTTTGGAGGTGTCTGTGTTATAGGAAGGAATTCCTAACCAGTTTTGGGTCGTACAATAATAGATTGCCTTACTTCGATCTTCTATCGCTTGAGGATCGTAGAATTACTTTTAAGCTTGTATTTCTTCATTGAGTATTTAATGGTCTTGCGGATTCACCTGCGACTCTGGAACATGTTGATTTAAATGTTCCCTCTTGCTCTCTTAGAATACATGTTTTGTTCAGCGTAACTATATTTAGAAGTAACATTGACTTCTATAACCCAGAAGTGAGACTGCCGAGAGTATAATGCGGTAGTTGCTTCGGATGTGTACATATTTAGCAAAATACTGTTCAAGTTTAGGAGGATGGTAGCTATAATAAATTGATTGAGAAGTGGGTGTTTTGCTTTTTTTATTCATTATACACGATTTGTAATAGTTTTACTGACATGACAGAATTCTGCATGCGTTAAGCACTGGTTATTGGGATTTTAATAACTTGTATTATTAATAAATAATCTATTTAGTATGAATACATAAATTAATTTTCTGTGACTTCTAGGATTCAATGTTTTTTTAAATAAAAATATAATAAACTGTCTGTTTTACAGATATCCATATGACGTAAGGCTGTCCAATATGGGATCTTTTGGCATTGCATATTTCATGATTAAAGAATACAGATGCTGAAGATAAGTGGTGACATATGTTATAGGACATCATCTCGGGTCGTGGTTCTGATGATTTAATTAAAGACTACTTGTTTAAAAGTGGTCAATTAAATGGCTACTTTCTGCAAACTGTATATACGAGTACACTACAAAATATGGTCAATGAATCTCACACGAACATTTGTGTACACTTATGGTAATTGCTTTCGAAATTTGTATATGTTTAATAGTTTTTAAACAAATAACAGAAACCATTTGAGATATGTCGCTCAATTTTGTACTTAACTATTAGACATATACTCGTAAATGCAAAAAAAGGATCTATCCCACACAACACTATTTTTTTGTTTATTTGAAATATCGAGTCCATAACTGTATTTATTTGGATGTATGTTATGGGGACGAATTGTGAACTTAGAAATGCTGTAGAAATGTCTACATTGAGAATTATTCATGGGGTAAAAATGTATAAGAAAATACGGAATAAAATGGTTAGGGATGAATGTGAATAGACTTGTGTATTTTAAACAATGAAGCAATCGTTCTGAGATAGTTTGAACAAGTAGAAAGAATTAATAAAGGACTAACAAAAAATGTAGTGCTAATGTTAGTGGATGACGTCTAACAGAAGGACCAAAAAAAGCATGGTTGAATCAATTGAATTATATTTTAAAATAAAAAAGGAAATGTAAAAAGTGAGAAAACCCGTAGTTTTATTAGAAAGTACTCGTATGTGGATACCGAGGAAGCAATTTTTCTTTCGTGATAGGAAACAATGTCACTCTGCCTTTTCTGTTTATTCCAACAGGAAAACGGCGTTGTGAAATGTATACGGATTTGAAATATCGAAAAATCGTAGATCAATGATTATTCATATGCAAAACTATCAAGTATGTTTTATGATTATTTCACAGTTGAATTCCGTCTTAAAATATAATAATATATATTATTTATACAAGTCTACTAAAAATACATTTTTCTTAAATAATCTCTGAACAGGTAAAATGTGGACTTGGTCCTTTTTACTTTAATTCAATTTATTTTGTTTTGGAACAAACATTTTAAAGGAAAAGTTACTACGTGTCAAGTGGTAGGGGTAAGGACAACAGGTGCCAGTCCCCCCTCCCTCTTCAGGTTCTAGACCCCAGGTGTTAAGGACACTTCACCTCCGGCCGCACGTGAGAGAGGGCGTACTCTCTGTCGAGGGAGGTACAGTACGTGCCGGCACAGCAATATATCATTGAAGAAGGGTAATTTTTTATTTCGGATTTTCAGGACTTTGCTATGTTCAATTTCAGCATTGGTTTTTCTTAGTTTGGTAAATAATATCAAAATTTTAAATAAATTTCTGAAAAAGGTTCAGACATAAAATTACCGTTAACTGTTAATGGTAAACAAACTTTATTTTTGATTTTGTTGATTTAAAAAAAAACATCTTATTTCCAATGGAAAGCGAACGGACTACAATATGATACTAACGTCGTTCACAAATCAAACGAATAAGTGATGAAATGCTGAATAAAATTCGAATGTTGCTGGAAAATATAAGACAGGAAACCCGAAAAACTGATGGCTGGGCTAAATAATTTTGAAAGAAAGAAAATAAAGAGTGAGATAAAGTGAAACTGTTGCATGAGAACATGTATATGTGTAGAGGAGGCAAATCATGTACGTCATGGTACAATGTGCTAATCTATTCTCGTTGACTACCCCAATAAGTACGAGATGATATTTATTAGGGTAGGTATTAACATACCAAACAGTATAATTGAATAAACTGTATTATATTTTTGTTGCGCACAGAATATCCTTGCGGGTTTATTGCTATGTTGCAGTATGTTCTAGCCCACCTGAGAAACATAAAATAGGTCTTAAATGAAAACCAGATTGAAATCTTTTTAAAAAATGGGGACTAACAGGAATGAAACCCGTCATCATCGGGCCGGGAGACGACCATCTTAGCAACAAGGCCACGGAGCTTGTATTAATTGTATTATGCTTTTTTAAACCCTTTTTCCAAGACAAAAGTAATTATTTTTATTTTTCTAGATCCAAGTTGTGTTAGGTATATTGTTTCATTTGATTCGTAAGTAAGTGTCTTGCCACCGTTTTTCCATAACTTTTATCCCTCCAGGGAATTTTCTAAATGATCCCCAGGGGTCACAATATGGGGAACTCTTCAAGTATTCATCCTTTCCACACGAGCATGTCAGCCACTTCTTTTAATTTGTCTTTCCCATCTGACAGTATTTCTTTATATCCTGTAAGAGTCGTCCATTCCGTCTCATCTCCCGTCGATCAATCTGGAAGACTGAAGCAAATCAACAACATGCCAATCGCTGATAGTGTGACGCTAACATAAAAAGGCATCTTATGGGTGACACCACGGTGAAGTTGCCCTATCTCGGAATGAGTGATATACTATAAATACCATGAGATGCGGAGAGAACCGTACTGCATATAATTTGCACAAATGAAGCTTAGCAAAGTCACCTTATTGTGAGTACGGGGAGATCCTGACCATGTGCCATGTCGTACACATGTGCGCACTGAATGTATTTTCTGGAGACGTACAGGAGCTACAAAAACTAACATTGGAAACTTACCTGATTGGAAAATACACATTGCGTGTGAAGGCTGATAAAGAAGAATATTTTATAAGATTTGTTATATAAGGTTTTTTTGGAGTATTGTACACGTAGTTTGGCTTACGATGCCGGCGTTTCGATAACGTTACTGTTTTCATCTTCAGGGCTCGTTTTTAATGGATACGTGCTAGATACCTCTTGACCTACAGTGCATGGTTTCGTCCTACCTCGGGAGAACAAGCGTGTGGGCATCTTAATGGTTGAAGTTATTGTTTATTTTAATTTAGTTATCGCTTCGATTTGATATGGGGTAAAACATTGATTTGAGGTGGAACCCGCAGTCTCTGTAAATATTGTTTAATTAGCCAAACCCCGCGGTATAACACTCTGAAAGACCTTAAACAACTGATATGAAGAACCACGAAATCCTTATTTTACATATCCTACGAGAGTTTTAATCAAACGAACTTACTCAATATAAAACAGGAGAGTGTACTTAATACCTACATTCCTGTTAACTTCCTCCACTTAACAGGCATCCGTCATCACCACGTACCATTTTAATTAGCGGCCATTAAACGCTTTATCACAGTAAACAGCCGTTTGCTAAATATTAACAGTTTTATTCCCAGTTTTTAACAAAGCACATCCTGCGTCCTGTGCCGTAGCCGAGTTTGACTGACTCATGTTTCATTAGCTCTGTTTACCTACACCGCTCGCTGCTGACAAGAGGATGTGCTCACTGACAGATGTTACAGGATATTGCAATAAACAGGACAAGGTATGCTTACAAGAAATATAAGTGCTAGGTATAAATTGTCGCTCTCAATTGATCTTCAAGCTTAATCTTATGTATATTCTGGGCTTCAGTTACCACGAAATGTCTAAAATCTTCGTTCAGAAATTTCATTGTTACTTGGTACCCAGAATATACAATAAATACAGAATATAAAATTAAGAGCGATGAAGAATTCTGCTATTTGCTCATAGGTTGTATTTCTCAGTGATGGAAGTGTTACAAGGGATATTAAACGACGTTTAGCGATATGAAACAAAGTCAATGGGGCACTAAATCTTATATATTTGAACCAGACAGTATCAAAATGTGTTAAGATGATTGATTGATACTTTTCTTGGTTTTCCTCTCACATGCTTTACACCCACGTTTGCACTGTGTATTTGTTTTGTAAGCCTTTCTTCAAGCGTTCGTTCTATATGCTCAAATCATCTTAATGCGCTCTTTTTTTATCTTACTTAACATATAAGCCTTAAGTTCAAATTCATCCCTTATTCCTTCATCATATACACTACATTACACTAGACTGCGCCGGCACGAACTGTTCTCAATAACATACGCAAGAACGGGTCTTCCAGCCGCTATGCCTGTTGGAAGGGCCTTAACTCTTATGAACGGGGACTGCTTCGAATATTGACATATTTCATATCACATTACCAAAAGCAAAGTAAATTTTCTTCTTAGATTGAGCGCGTTAGAAGGCACTCATCAACATACCTAAATGACTGTGAATATATGTGTGTAATATGTTTGTACTCGTGTGTATGCATATGCATTATTTTTTATTTTATATAATTTTTTAACTTATTTTTTTTCCTCTATGTAATTTTTCTTCTTTTTTGATGTTTTGTATTTTCAAAGTAATTAGGCTAAGCCTGTTTTTGAAAAAATAAATAAATAAATATAATAATATCCATTGTATCAATATATTTATTCCCAATCTATGGAGCATACCCACTATCATTGACTTATGCTATAAATAATTCACCTTACTTTATCTCCGATGACCATGCACATCGCTTGTAGAACTTAAGTTTTTATGATGATGCCTTCTTAATTTTCGACGAACCTATACCCTTTTTATTCAGTTTCCTCTCATCCCTAGCCTCTGAAATTCTCTCTGTATATTCTCAGCATTCATTGGCGGGAACGAAATAGCGTTTTGCTTAGACTCAGACTCTTTTTTGATCATTTTAGGTCATCTGATCTGCGATGCAAGCTTACCAATTGGCTCCTATAAATAATTTAAAAAAAAAAAATTACGCGAACTTAACATCCTCAACAGTTCGTGGAATATGATAAAGATAATTGAATGCAAATTAAAATTGGTCATATCCGTGTTTTTTTTTCCGGTTCCTTTATACTCTTCCTGTTACGAATGCCATTATCACTTCTCCCGGAACAGGATTCAGAGTTCATTCAACTAGTGGCACATGGTTTAGCTATTATTTGTAGAACTTATTTATTGCAATACAAACATAACGAGTGCTCACCACAGAGTAAAAGTGATGATACCTGATTTACTCGTAGATACCCATTACGGACTTGTCATCCAAATTCATAGAGCAATAATGGAAAGAGATAAAATGTAGCAGTTCTATGTAAGTCACATTTCTTTTACGCGTGTTCGATTCTCGTTCCATCTTTTCAAATAGGGGGGTTCGAGTCAAGTTTTTACAATTTTCTGGTTGATTGAAAGAGTCCACATGCCACATGACAATAAGTGCGCCATGTTGTATTGTACTCATACAGGTTAAAATGGTAATAAGGTTGTATTGTATTCATACAAGTTGAAATAGAAATAAGGTTGTATTGTATTCGTACAGGTTAAAATGGTAATAAGGTTGTATTGTATTCATACAAGTTGAAATAGTAATAAGGTTGTATTGTATTCGTACAAGTTGAAATGGTAATAAGGTTGTATTGTATGCGTACAGATTAAAATGGTAAAAAAAGTTGGGCTTAAACAGTTTTACTTAGGTAGATAATCTATTGAAGATGACCGTTTATAAGGCAGAACAGTAGAAGCATTCAATCCAGAAATTCCAAAATATATTTTCGGTAGCGTTAAAATATCAATTCATCGTTTTTAAAAAATATATTGAACTACAGGGTGACTATTGAAAATAAATAGCATTTTTTCATTCTATCACCTTTTTAATATCTTTGGGACGGAAACTTTTCTACCTAACTGCGTAGTTTATCGGCTTATAATCCTTGATGGAACTTCAATTATATATAAAATAAAACCAAACCGGTACAATTATGTTTCACTCACGTTTTGCCTATTTATTGGTTTCACTCTACTGAGTCATTATGAGGATGCTTTTGGTAAAGTGAAACCGGTAAATGGGCAAAAATTGAGTGGAACAGAACTAAAGGGTTTTGGTTTTATTTTGTAAAATTGATAAGTGCCATATGATGGGTAAAATATATTGGTAATGTACTTTCTGATATCTACATGAGAATTATAAATAAATATATATAGTCCTGATAAGAGTGCAGTTTTAGTTCTTTATCGGTTACTTAACTTATGTAGGTATACCTATTCCGACGTGACTATGGGAGTCCAGGATGTAGTTTCCAATGGGTTTAATTAGTGTTGCACCTTATCTCACCTTGCACGCTGCCAGCTTCCCGGATGCACTAATAGGAGAAAGATTAAATTATTTTACTTTATCTCGGACTAAATAATGAGCGAATTTGAAGATAAGGTGTGAAATAATACGCTAATTATAATTTATATTGAGTTATTTCCTTATTTTTTTAATCTTTTATTGTTTCCCGCAACTTGGCCAAAACTAAAGGAAACATATTTATTTATTTTTTAAATATTTCCCTTATAACTCCATATTAGAATATTTCGCAATAAATTACTTTAACTAATTATGTTAATTCCCGCTACACGTATTTCTTATTTTTTTCAATTTTTTTCTTAGGGTTAATAGGCCATGCATACTTCTGATGTAACATGTAACCGTTAAATCTTAGCACTGCTCTCGTAATAATTCGGGATCATTCCGTCTTAAGGGTGCCTCGGGATATGTGGTAGAAATACGTATAGCGGGGATTAAAGTAATTAGTGGAATTATAAAATAATTCATTGTTAAATATTGAAATATAATGAAATAAACACTTTCTTAGCTTCTGAAGGGCATACGACGTTCGACTTCCCACCAGTGTAACGTAATTTATCCCTCTAGTCCAAGACTGATGACACTGTTCTTCTTGCAGATAATTGACAGTCTGTAAGTGTTGCTGGAGAGGGTAAACACAGTTTGTGATGAAGTGTGTCTGAGAATGAACATATTAATGACAACATTTATGATTGTTAATTAAAGTAGCTGAATAAAATGGTTTCTTTTGATTTAAATAATGAAATTTTTGGACTAAACAATAATATATTTTGAACTATAAAACTATAATATATATTGTATATACTCGTATATATGGAATGCTGGCTGAATGATCAATGGGACCAGTCTTAGGAGATCAAAGTAAGAGTGGAAATAGCACTAAGCTGTTTCTTCAAAACGCGGGATATAATTTTATTAATACACGTATATAAACAATTATGGGTTATTTTTGGTACCTAAAAGTCCTATGACTTGTGGGCATTTATTTGTAAAATAATTATGTAATGGAAAATTTGATGAATTTTTCGCTTCAAACTTTACCCAAAAAATTGTATAATAAATATGTTGTAAGGGATATTGCATCATATCAAACGTACTTATGAGTATATCCTTGAATTTATTTATTCGTATGGAAACACCTTAATATATTCAAATTAGTGATACGAACATGTGTGTAGTGTTCATCAACATTATTATAAATTTTGATAAAACCTCCCAAAAAGCATTATCTTCAAATGCTTCATGAAGCTGCGCACACTATTCTTACCTCTAACACTTAGATATAGACCATTCTACGTCATAGTACTAGAACAGCAAAATACCTATCATAATACTCCATCCTGTAGAGAATCTTTAAAAAAACTCTTCTGTTAATGTTTTGATCACTTTCACGCTATGTCCATGTTGGGATAGACAGAGGCATATATTTTTCACTTCTGCCATATCCATACATCTTGTCGTGTATGCTGTCCTTTTTATAGGATTTTCACTCATGTAAGATTATATGTAGGTAAAGGCACTTTAGAAACACTTAAATACAAAGAAAGGTGATTTGTGTCAGCTTTTTTCTGTTATACTACACGAAAGCAGACTAACATGTCTCAGAATTTTGCTCACATTCAAAAGCGAGACACTCAATACAAAGAAATAGTTTTGTGATATGATATCTGATTCGCTTTGTTACCTAACACGATAGCAAACTGATATGTTTCAAAATTTTACTCGCGTTTAAAAGAACTTAGACACTAAAATACTAGAAAAGTGTTTTGTAAAACGATTTCTGTTTTGCAAGAGTGTAATCTGGAGAAGATATCATCTCAGATCACAAAAATCGACCCTTCAGATTAAACAATCACTGGAATAAACACTCAACTCACCGTTTGCCATCTTACGAATTTAAAATACTATACGTCCGACAGGTAACAACACTTGCACACGTCTAACGTGTGCGAGTATTGTTACCAGAAGAACTCTTCAACCAGATCCTATTATGTTTATTAATTTATTTAACACTTTATTATACAGTGTACAATATAGTGGGCTTATGGTCAATTAGCAATATCTTCCAACCAATCGGATACCATTGGGAATGGAACCATGTGGAAGACAAGCGTCTTACCAAGTAGGCCAAGGATGGCATCAATCCTTGAATGGAAGCGTATTTTACTATCTTTAATATATCGTTTTTTCATAGATGGCGTTGAAAGCAGCATTTTAACAAAATACGAGTGTTTCCTTTTAATAAAACCACAAGCAGGATAACAAATTAGCCGGTAAAGTAATGACAATGAATCAGTTAGAAAGAACTAGGTAAGCGTTGTAAAGTAATCTTCTTATCCTTTGTATACTGGTAACCACGAAACTTGACACACTTGTACCTGATCTGATGCCGAATAACCACAATAATAATTCTTTATATTGTACCTGTGTCATGCTGCAAAGTCCGCGGTGGAGTTATTCTTGGAAATTACTGACCATTTACTGACTCACAAAGCGGTACAATATCCTTGAACAAGGAAAGTCATTTTACGGTATGGTTTGTTTTATTCTTTGAAATTAGGTATGGTTATTTTAATGGACAATAAGTTCAAAGTACTAAGTTACTAACAGCTGTCAGTTCAAAACTGCTTAACTCTCAAATAGTGGAGAAAGTTCTAAAGCAATTTTTTAGATTTCTCTGTTTATGGGAATGCAGTTTCTACATGTGGCTCTATCTTACAAGGTTTTTTACATTAACACTTGGTTGTGGCAAAACTTTATGAAAGTAAGGAAAATATACAAATGAGGTAATTTTTTGGAATGATAAGAAAAACAACGTATTTCTGAATACTGAATGGGGACTTGAGGAAACAATGCGGATTGAAAGACAATATAGTTCTTCTTCCTCTTGGTCTAGGTCGTATGACCTGTTTGTGACAGTGGGCTGTCCTGGGATGATGACGTCCAGCTGTCCTTCCACCTTTTCGGCGACCTTCCTAGTAATCTCCTGCTGCTAGGGTTTTCAGTCTTAGCGATTTTCGCAAGTCTCGTATCCTTCATGCGGTTTACATGATCCCTCCAGAAGCGCCTTCTGATTCTTCCCAACCTCACTATGTCTTCAATACCACAGACATACCTTATCGTCTCATTTCTGATCCGATCTTTAAGAGTTCTGCCTGCAATGGAGCGTAGGGTTATCATTTCCGCCACTCTGAGAAGGTTTTTTGTCCTGTTAGTATTGGCTCTCACTTCTATCCCATATGTCATGATGGGGCGGATATAGTTCTTAAAAAGTCATATAGTTCTTAAAAAGTATAAAAGAGAATTGAAATGGTTTGGTCATGTTGAAAGATTGAATCTTGAGAGTTTTAAACATTTAATTTATTTGAGTAGTGTAGACGGTGCGGGATATTTGGGTAGACTTGCTGCCACCAAATTAATCAAGTCTGAAAGGCGGAAAAGTAAAATTAATGTCTTTATATCAGAAGAGAATGAATGATATGAGGTGGATATCTGTTCTCCTTGCTTGTCTCAATATGGACATGACCTAATGACGATGATGATCATATATATACTATATAATTGATCTGTTTCTTTTGGTATTGTATTGCACTGTTGTATACATACATGTGGCATCTCTTTCAATCAACCAAAAAAGATGTTACAGGCCTTAAGTGAAAACCGGACTGGAAATTTAAAAAAAAAATTGGTTTCAACAGGAATCGAATGTGCATCTCTCGAGCTGGAAGACAAGCATCCTACTACCTTGAAAACAGAGGTCGTCGGATGCCGTTGATAAAATTATGAAACATAATAAAAAAATACTTTTAAATAACTGTTTTTATTTATGAAATTCAAAATTGGTCGAATTTTTTGGAAACATTTAATTAAAATTTTCAATGAATAAAGGTAAACAGCCTCTGAGGGGTTTTTTTTTCAATATATTTTATTTTTTATATTCTCCATAGCAAAAAAATCTGTTAAAAGGCCAAAATAAATATCCCCTCCTTCATTTTCAGTCTCAGGTTGTGAGTTTAATCGAAATTAACTGTCAAGATTTCAATTAACTCCAACGTGAGGAGAAAGGGAAAATTAAGGAGAGGGTAGGTGAGAGAACTGAAAGACCTGTCACGCTAGGAGACGGCAGGACAATTGGTGGAAATTTTTCCATTCCTCGTGACAGCTTTTTTCATTCTTTCACCTATCCAATTTCACTTTTCTAACCTAACTCCCACTCAAGACGGTTGGAATGAATATTATTCCTTCTCAAAATGCATTTCTCTCGCCACCTATTAATTTTTACTGAACATAAAAAGTTTTGTTGAATTCTTTAATATTGAATTGGATTTGAAAGAAAATTAATTTGTATTTTTTTCTAAAGGTTTTCAATTTAATATATCCTATGTTCGACTCTCACATTTTAAAATTATTTATGGTAAGACGCATATCTTCACCCGGAGATTTTGAGTTTGATTATGGATAGAATTTTTCATTCGTTGGTATGGTACAACTCAACATATCCAGTCGGCGGTCGTGATCTAACGGTAAACATTCACATTAAGCAAGCGGGCCCCCCAAATTCAATTGCTGATTCACTTCCGTACTGGTTTTACTCTTAGACCATTTACATATGAATCGATATCTTCATGACACTTTTATGATGCTTATTATACATTTTTACATTACTATTACGAGTAAGCAATACAAATACAAAACTGCCTAACGAAAAGCTGCTGCAGATTTTACCTGTCTATCGTCTTTAAAGTTTAATCTCCTTGCCATCGGAATTTTGGGTTTGATCTATCAAGAATGTTGGCTTGCTGAAGTACAACAGCATGCACACAATAAACCAATACACACAAAGACGTTTTCCATCCACAGGATGAATAACTATCATGCTCAATCACGAGGGATAACCTATAGCCTTTTTTAGTTGTAGTTAAAAGTTCGTCTAAGAGGATTTGGTCGTCTATTGATGTGCGGTAGTAATATCAATATGCACGACGACGAACAACAAGTTATGTGATTACTCTAGTGATTAAAAACCTTGGTGTGAACCAAAGGTTGGTAAACGAGGCCGAAAATAATTGTGCCTTCCTATGTTAGCAGTGGACTTTTTTTATCAGAACTCAAATCCGAAACCGTTGTGTGGAAGTCAAGTGTTTTACCAAACAATATAGGGAGTTTGCTGTCTTCATAAAGAAATGAATTAACTGTTGTTATTACCCCTAAGATCGCTTGTTCAATTTAAAATATCTTAGATCTAGAACAGTTTTTGTTTTGATTGAAAAGTGTTATTAGTGTAATAGCCAAACACCTTAGGTCTAAAATATTTTTTGTTTTGATGATAAAAGTGTAATCAGTATAATATCAGAATATCCTAGGCCTTAAAGATTTTATGTTTTGATGATAAAAGTGTTATTAGTATAATAGCAGAATATCTCAGTTCTAAAAGATTTTTTGTTTTAGTACAAAAAAGTTTCATTAGTGTAAAAGTCAAGTATCTAAGGTCGAAAATATTTTTTGTTTTGGTATAAAAAGTTTAATTAGTTTAATGTAAGTCGAGTATCTTAGGTCTAAAATATTTTTTGCTTTGGTATAAAAAGCTTAATTAGTGTAATAGTCGAGTATATTAGGCCTAAAATGTTTATTGTTTTGATGCAAAAAGTTTAATTAGCATAAAAGTCGAGTATCTTAGGTCGAAAATATTTTTTGTTTTGGTACAAAAAGTTTAATTAGTGTAATAGTCGAGTATCTTAGGTCGAAAATATTTTTTATTTTGGTATAAAAAAGTGTTATTAGAGTAATAGCCTACACCTGTGATAGTGTTATTCTATTTAAAGTATTATAGCTTTTTTTTTTCCATTTCCACCCTTGCATGATGTGTTCAACTGGTTTTTGACATTTTAAATTCTCGCTTGCAAATATAACTCGTGTAGCTAAGTTAAATACCAGGTTCAAGTAAACATAACCTTAAATCGAACGTTGCCATTAGTGTTTTTCCCCATCTGGTCGGGCAAATTGGCCGTGAGCAGACCGCATAAAAGTGTAATCTGATTTGGTTTTCAAATGAAACGAGTCCCTGCAGAGAGATAACTCCTGCCTCGCCCACTAGCACCTCCTAGGAATGGAGTGTCGTCAAAGGTATTCCGATATGCTTCAGGTTCCAAGATCCAATTAAACTTCAAGCTTGAGTTACTGAGTAACGCGAGCAAGATCCTTTTTTACATGAAGATACAAAACAAAATGATTAAACATTAAAATATAGAAAAATTGTAAAACAATAAACTTAAATTTAAGTGACATGCCTGTTTAGTGCCTCTCACAGTATCTTAATTTCCAACTCTTAATGGACGGAAGAAGTTCGTGAGATTTAAACATAATTTCAAAGGAAGTGATGTTAGCGATCAGCGTTTACAAATCATAAATTATAATTTATGGCAAATCCCCATTTCACAAAATCTGCACAGGTAGACCATCAACCCATTACAATACACCTAGTTGCTCACAATACTTTAGCAAAGCGAAACATGTATGTCACTTTAATTTATGTGTTTAATTATTCTGTTAAAAAATAAATTTGTACAATATATGGTAAATATCAGTATCAATTATTGTAAAGACACAAATTTTCCAACTATAGTTCGGAAATTCTTGGATGAGTCCTGTGACAGCTCACAAATTTGCCCCAATACAACCTTATGTAATGTATTTTTACCTAAATAACTTGATATTTATTAGAATTGAGGCTTATATTAAAGTTGATAAAATAATTAAAATTACTGAACATCGTTACAAGGTTGTGTATTGGGGCAAATTTGTGAGCTGTCACAGAACTCATCCTAGAATTTCCGAACTATAGTTTGAAACATTCAGATTTCCTGAAGAAATGATCAAATATCACATATGAATTTCTCCCATCACATCATTTTACTGTTAGGGCAGACAGCACCACATAGTCAACCTTCTCGTTTAACTCCCGTGATTTCTCTGATTTTCTATGTTTCGTTCTCTTAAAATATAATTCACTTAATCCCAACTTACTTTCCTTGATCTTCCTCTACTGCGCCTTGCACTCACGTTTACTCAATACATTAGTTTTTTAGGCTGTTCATTGATTCGTTCTACATGCCCAAACAATCTCAGTGTGTTCTTTTTTATTTTATTCAACATATCAGCCTTAAGTTCGCATTCTTCTCTAATCACATGATTCCGTATTCTGTCATACATTGTCACCTCATTTATTCATCTCAGTGCACGCATTTCTACTACATTTATTCGTCTCAGTGCACGCATTTCTACTACATTTATTCGTCTCAGTGCACGCATTTCTACTACATTTATTCGTCTCAGTGCACGCATTTCTACTACATTTATTCGTCTCAGTATACGCATTTATACTACATTTATTCGTCTCAGTGCACGCATTTCTACTACATTTATTCGTCTCAGTGCACGCATTTCTACTACATTTATTCGTCTCAGTGCACGCATTTCTACTACATTTATTCGGCTTCTTTCAGTTTTTTTCCTGGTCCACGTTATTTCTTGTTGCATAGAACCCATGAACTGTTAACATTTCTTAGCACACTTATTTATATTTTTCTTAACATACCTTCGCTACATTCGTTTTTAAATCTTTCTTCAGACATATGTTATACAACATATGATACACATATGTCAGATCTCTTAAATAATCTTTATCAAATATATCTCCAATAAAGCCAAGGAATGTGTGACAAAATGAATAAATGCAACGTGATTTGGTTTAACAGTCACATATCAAGATTATTTTTATCCAAAAAAACTTAACCAGCAAATGTCTATTTGTAAACATAAATATAAACAATTAAACTTGGAATATTTCAGTCGAAGTTAAGAAATACCTTGTAGCAAATGTTAAGAAGTCAAGATGGTCTACGCGTTTCGTGAAACTTTCTTGTTTTCTCGTATAGATTTAATGGCATTTAAATTAGGTTTTTATTTACCCATTTGCTGTTGGCAACGTTAGATTAAGATATAAATAGCTTCACGGTTGGGATTGCGACACTTTGTGAATAGACGCGTGCAAGAAGATGAGATAGGTATTAGATAGGTCCTATTTCAATAAATTTGCTGAATCCTAACTAGTCTTCAAAAATTTGTTCCACAATCTAATTAGTTTTATTGTTCCACAATAAATCAAATTTGCTATAAAATTATAAGAATAATATAAATTTAGATCAGAAGTTTAAAGATGGTTTATTCATTTTAACGTTCGCTTCCTTGACAAAAATCAAATTTCTATAACAAAAATTCCAATGAAAACAGCAATCGAACTTGAAAAACACAACATATAAGAATAATCAGCAAAAGTGAAAAACATCAAAATTTTAATAAAAATAAACAGTTAAAAATAAATTATAAACTCTGCTTCTTGGGAAATGTGTTTTAAACGAGGGAATTATTTATTGTTTCGATTTAAGATTAATTCAGTTTACAAACAATTTGGAATGTGTTTCGAAAATGATTTAAAATGTTTCCAGTGATTTTAAAAAATAATTTTATTCCTGTAAATATGAGAAAAAAAATTACTATAGTTCGGAAATTCTTGGATGAGTCCTGTGACAGCTCACAAATTTGCGCCAATACAACCTTATGTAATGTATTTACCTAAATAACTTGCTATTTATAAGAATTGAGGCTTATATTATTAAAGTTGATAAAATAATTAAAATTACTGAACATCGTTACAAGGTTGTATTGGGGCAAATTTGTGAGCTGTCACAGGACTCATCCTAGAATTTCCGAACTATAAAGGTATATTTGGATATTTTATTGCATAGGTTTTCTTACTAAATATGTAAAGAATAATAAAATTATAATTTATAAAGCGCTGTTTAAATATTAGTTTTCCCGAGGGCACTCAAACTTCGGATTCGAAACCACTTTTATTGATAGGTTTAAAGTATTACTTAGAAAAAATAATTGTAAGGATAGGAAGGTGGTAGCTGCGGTTATTATAGATTGTGTATTCACTTGTATCTGCATATATTTAGAAATAATATGAGGAAGCTGTCAAATAATGATTACAGACGCTGGATGGATTATTTAAATATCATCATCATCATTATCACTGTATCACCATGTCTTTTTTCGGTTTGGCAGAGAAAACCGATTTCCATTTCATTCTATCCTGGAACATAACTTTCGCTTGTTTCACGTTCCTACACCTCGCCATTTATTATCTCTAATTAAAAAGGATTTAAATCATTCTCTCTAAATAATTTGTTTAATTAAGTCACTTATTAAATAACGCTGCATAAATTATCTCTCATTAGTAGTATTTAAATTATAAAAGAAAATTTACAAATCCACAATTTTAGAAAATATCTCGTTTTAAAGGAAATAAATAAAATATTTTTTTTGTAATTTGATGTATGTAATGGTTTGGACATGTAGAACGAATGAATGAAGAAAACTAACAAAACGAATATATAATGTTACTGTGAGGGGTAGACGAAGAACGAAAAGCATTGTTGGATCAAGTGAATGATATTTTGAAAGAAATATAGATAGAAAACCAGAGAAATCGTACTAGTTAAATGAGAAGTGTATGGATATGGAAGAGGCGAAGTAGTTTGTTGAGATAGGAAAGTCTGGCACTCTGCCCTCGCTGCCT
Source organism: Odontocerum albicorne (assembly GCA_949825065.1). Lineage (NCBI taxonomy): Eukaryota > Metazoa > Arthropoda > Insecta > Trichoptera > Odontoceridae > Odontocerum > Odontocerum albicorne. The sequence continues at coordinate 40,231,986 of OX463846.1, forward strand.
ACCCCGAAAAGGAGATGATGGTGATGGTACGTATGTATGTGTATAAATATTATTTTGATAAGTAAATATGTTCTTAACCAAATAAGGTAATTCATCCTCGGTACCGATAACACCTCTTTTAGATATAAATAATATCATCAGCTGGTATAATAATGTATTATCTGTTTACTCTCCAAATATTAACTTACTGTTGTCAAGGTACCATTTCGTAACGGTCGATTTACAAATATTTTTGTAACTAGTTACACGCTTGACCTGCGCCAATTCACACAAAAGACTTTGATTACTATTTTCACGGGAATGTTTCCAACAGCCCGGCTAGCTCAGTCGGTAGAGCATGAGACTCTTAATCTCAGGGTCGTGGGTTCGAGCCCCACGTTGGGCGCATCATATTTTTTTTATATTTTCTTTTGTTTTATCTTTTATTTTTTGCTAGTAATAAATTTATTTTGCAGTGGGGCAATTTCGTTTTATTTTTTTCCAAACAAGATTTTTCGAAAATAAGTCACGAATTCGTAAGCAGCGCACGGATTTACATTTTATTTCGAATTGTTTTAACTATTTATCCATTTATTTTTGCTTATAACAAAAAAGATTTGCAGTGAGCTTACGGGATTTCCACCGTTCTACGTTGTTTAAACATTTTATTCTTAGAATAACTGGAGTATAGTAGTTAAATTCTGCTTACGTTATTTCACAGTGAGAGATTATATATTATAATGTGTTAGTGTGATTTAACCTTTGGTTTGAATGTGACAACACACCTTGTCCCTCCTGCAGCGAGTCACTCCCCATCGTGACGTGGCCGGGTGCGCCATAAATATCTCCGCTCCAGTGCCACTGGTTGATGACTTTGGGGGCTCGGAGACTCGTGCCGGCCTCTGCTGGCTTGTCATACTATCTGGCAGGAGCTGCAAACAGTTTTGATAATGGCTTATGTACTTTTTAAAATAATATGTAACCAACCAACTTTATAGGTTTTTTTTAAACTGGCGTGTCTATTGCCATGTGGCAATCTCTTCCAACCAACCAGAAATATGTTTTTATAGGCCGTAAATAAAAACCAGACTGGAATCTTATTTAAAAAAACTGGGTTCCAGCGGGGATCGAACCCGCAACCTCCGGATCGGCAGACAAGTGTCTTACCACCAGGCCACGGAGGTCGTCGGATTCAATTACTAACGAGTATATATTTTTTATTACAATTCCATGTTCAAAAATATTACATGCTTTTCTAAGTCACTAGTGTTCCATACTTTTTTTTATAATTAAAGTCATGCTTTTATAATATTTTTTCCGACGTCCCCAATGGAATAAATTCCCATGACTACCACAAACGATGCACTATTGTGTTGGAAAAAAACTTGACGTTATCGAGGTCTTTAGATGGTTTCCTTAAAGAAGAGTTCATTCAGGGTGGTACATTTTGGAATTACATAGACCATCCATTCATTTCATATCAATTATATTCATAACTCAGTGTTCACCAAACTTTGGCCACATTTATTTGTATGGCCCGTGATCTATTGACAATCACACTAATATTCTTTTGACATATCGTAAGATACGGTTAGGCGTAAATATGTCCAGTTTTAGATACATTTATTAAATTATAACAATTCATTTCTTACTGAGGGTTTTCGAATCTTAGGAGTAGACTTACAGCCTTACAGCAATTATTTCACATTTATTAATTAATTTACTAAACAGTCATTATTTGAAATATGCTAACGATGGAGCTAATCTCATGTTAGTTGGCAGCTGGTTCCAGAGGTCAATGCTATGGATAGTAATGGACGACGTGAACAATTATGAGAGGTAATCTGGAAAAGTCAGTAGGCAATCTCCGCTTGAGCAAAGCGCGAGTTCGTGATTGGACAGGTGCTGAACGTTTTATACAAGATATGAGTACAGTTATATAGAAATGATAATATATGAATTTGACGTCGATTTTGAATATTTAGCTAGTTAATATTGTTCTGAAAATACATTATTTGGATGTATTTTGTTAGATTGATGTTTATCGCAAGTAAACATTTATAATTCGCTGAAGTTTGTAATAAGCTGTTCTTCTACAACGTCCAGAAAACTTACTTTCGCGTCAAGAATTGGTAAAATAAGATAATCGAACATCTGCAATAGTTTAAGGGAACGAAATCTAAATAAGCTTCTATGATTAACCTCATTTATTTGTTCTCGCCGTGGAAAGAGTAGTGTTGAATGTAATTCCGAGATTTTTAACCGTTTTACTCAATTTTGTCGTTGAGCCTTTCAATGATATTAGAATTAGGAATAAATTTGCTGAGAAGTTGTGGACTGCAGATAATGATCGCTTGATACTTCTTTGTGTTGATGTGTAAGACATTGTATGTGATCGTTTATGTATTTTTATGTCTCGGAACAGGCATTGAATCTTGTGAAACGAATAATTATATTTTTGATTTTGGCGCGCATATAGTTTTTGGAAACTATTGTTTATTTCACTGCTTAAATTTTTTATGCAGAAATTACGACTTAATAAGTAATAAGTTTGTATTTTCACGAATATATTATAAAAGATCAATAAAATAAACTGGTTGGCATTCCATGCATTTTACTCCAGTAGATGATAATTTTGAGGTTAGTCTAGGATAGTACGATATAGCTTTTGATATATTTTTAAGCAATTTTCATACACAGGTAGGTAGTACCCAGTGGAATAATTCGATTTTAAGTTGAATCTTGAATAACATAAAAAAAAATTATGCTCAATTAGTTTCAAAAATACTTATTTCTTGTTAAAATAATTGAGTATAAAATTGTAATCTAAAAACATGTACAAAATATCGATATGTTGTTTATTTGGAAAAAAATATATTTTGAAGAAAAACATGATTTTTTTACAGCATGTAACTACGAGTATATTCCAAAAAACATGTACATATTCCAAAAAACATGTACGTCTTTGTGGGGTTCGTGGGTATGTGCTCACGTATATGTTTATGGATTTCGTGGGGATCGATAGTCATTTGAATGATTTATGCGACCACGTAACTTGCTTCATTTACTTTTGTCTGGTTGGTTGGAAGAGATTGCTGCCTGGCAATTAGTCCGACAGATTGTATTTGCAATAAAAGTGTTAAATAAATAAATACATATATATGATATAAGTTTGTGAATTTATATACGAGTATGTTGGTATGTGTGTATGTTTATATGCATGTATGTTTATATAGTATGCATGTATGTTTATGTATTTAAATATTTAAGATTTGTCGACGACCGTAGTCAGTTAACATTCATACTAAGCAAGTAGGCTCGTAGTAGGTTCGATTCTTAGTGGATACACTTTCAGACTGGTTTTACTCTTAGACCATTTTACACTTGAATTTACGATTTTCTGTAGCTTGTATGCTAGATTGCCCGATGGTACTCTTCTTAGCGACATTGGTGGCCATGGACCTCCCTTATTTTCTGTTGAGCTAATTATAATATATTCAGCGTCTTTCCGACCATGGACTTGGCTATGCTCAAACAACGATTGTGAATAGACTTCCAGTTTACTGCTCTTTTTTTTCAAATCATCCTTTACTGTCCATGCGGTGAGATTCTGGAATCAGTTATAAAGCAGTAAAGAAAAAAAACTATGTCAGAAATACGTGTATAATGTGTTTCATTCCTATTCCAAATTTTTCTTTCTTTTCCACCATCTCTTCATTTTACTTTGATTAATGAGATTGATGATATCTCACTTTTAGATTTATTTTTAATTTTAGGTAAATAATAATAATCCTTAAACTGAAATTAAGGTAAATAAACATTTGAATATTTTTTTGGACCATTTAACTTATTTGATCTGGTTGGTTGGAAGAGATTACCACCTGGCAATATGCCCGTCAGATTGTTTTACAAATAAGTGTTAAATAAATAAATAGAAAGCGCTCTCTAAATATATTTCTGCCTTCCCCAATACGGACTTGGCGTGATGGTGATGATGAATTGGACTTAGAGCAGTTCGATTTTCGTACAAATGGACGTAGAAATGAAAAATTGAGCTAAGCCAAAAAAAAATTAATTGCTTAAAATATAGAAAAATCATACATACTCGTCCTATATCAGTTTGAAATATAGGAAAAGACATCAAATTTATAAAATTGGTCTCATGAAAAATCTTCCATTTAAACATATACAATGTTTCCTCAAGTAAAGGCGCAGTGTTTCCTCGAGTATCTCAGAACAAGTAAAAAGTGGGTTGGGCTCTTTTTGTGTAAATAGTTTAATTCGGTTAATTTTTGCAGACATACGAGTTCTTCCTATAACTTTGCACGTGATACGTATACGAGTATTATTTGTTTGTCTTGACATTCTTTAGTTATTTTTCTGTTACCAAGCACCTCTCATATTATTTTCATGATGTCATCTAAAAGTTGTCAAAACGTGGGAATATCCACGTAGATTTAAATGAAACAGCATTTTCATGCGTCATTTACAATTATTTAGTGTATAATTTCCTCAGCTTGTGCGTGTATAGAAATTCTGCGTCTGAAGTATCGTTAAATCTTAGACTTATTAACGTTAACTTCAAAATTCGTCAACCAGGATTAGACCTTGGTCTAAACATCAAGAGATACCGCTTTGAAACGAAAATATAATATTTTAATAGTAATTGAAGACTAGAAAATAGTCGTTTTTTTTCTTTTTCTTTGAGATAGTTTGGAAACTACAGGAAACTATGTTTTGTTAAAGAGTAATTTAAGACTAAAAAAATGCACGTTCAAGTTTCTGCTCCAGGTTTTAGATATACTTTATAGGTTAACGTGATTCGAATAAAATGTTGTGAATTTCACCAGATACTCACTTGGTTGACAAATTATTAGATATTGAATAAATTAAGAGGTGTTTCGTGTTGCTGACTTAATTATTTTTTTATTCTTCTTATCGATGTGATTTCCCCATTGTATCTTTCGAATCTGTGCCTGAGAGATGTTTCTTCGGAGAGGAGTAAAACTTTAAGGTCAATTTCGTCTTCATCGAATAAAATGATTGTTCCGAATCGATCCAATATGGCGGGGTATTGACAAGGTTTTTACTGTTGTTGGTGCTGTGACGTAGACTGGTCTGTCTCTAAATGTTAGAGATATGGATAATATGTGCAATTTTGGGAATCAATTGAAGACAACACTTTTTGAATGGTCTTATCAAAATTCAAGATTGTATATAAACACTAAACTTCAAACCGATTGTGATATTGACACATATCGGAATATCTAAAAAAAGGTTTTATAGTAGGCCTTACATATGTTATTTTAGTTATATTTAGATGCAGAGATGTGCCTTATCTAATAACATCCAACATCCACCTTTATATCTTTATACTTCATTTGTTTTTGTTGTATTTTGTCTGTCATTAATAGTTGGCATGAATTCCTAGTTAGACCGCCCTTAAAGAGAAGTTACTCTCTAAACGGCACTTAAATTGTCATTTTTTTTTTTCTTGAACCTTGATTTTATGTAATGTTTCCTTGTTCATTTTTGTTGTTGTAGTTTTAGTCTGTCAACAGTTGTCACGAATTCCCAGTTAGACCGCACTTAAGGAGAAGTTACTCTGTAAACGGCACTTAAATTGTCATTTTATTATTATTATCTCAAGAACTTTGATTTAATGTAATGTTTTCTGGTTTGTTTTTGTTGTTGTAGTTTTAGTCTGTCACTAACAGTTGGCACGAATTCCTAGTTAGACCGCCCTTAAAGAGAAGTAACTCTCTAAACGGCACTTAAATTGTCATTTTATTATTATTATCTCACGAACCTTGACTTTATGTAATGTTTCTTTGTTAATTTTTGTTAAATGTCTAAATGCCTTTTTTCAACAGTAAACTTACACTTGCTGCTTCCTCAACTACAATACATACATATAGTACATATCATACATATCATCACACCGTGTCCTTTGCGGAGTAGACAGAGAGATAGCAGATCTCCCAATTTTTCTACCAAAGCACACAACTTTCACCTCCTCCACATTCATATACTATATATCGTCATGCAAAATCTTCTATAATTATAACTTCTCACTTGACATTCTTTTGAAATGTGGTTTATTTGGTCCAGTCACGCTTTTCCTCGGTCTATCTCTTCCACAAATATCTTGCACTTCTAACTTATATACTCACTTAGTCCTTCTTTCATCACTAATTGTCTACACATGTCCAAACTATCTTAAAGCTACTTTCTTCATCTTACTCAAAACATCCATTTTGTCCGTGCATTCATTTCTGATGTCTTTATTCTACCTTCTTTAAAAAAAATTTCATACTCGAACATTCCGCAATTTTTGTCTTAGTACACGTATCTCTACAATATCAATTTCACTCTCATTCTTTTCTGCCAAGTTCAAGTTTCACTTCCATATATCAAGGTCGCCAATACTCTATTACGTACTCTTAAATACAAAATGAAAATAATAATTCAAATTTATAGATGATGACAGACCAACAGGCCTAAAATAAGATGAAGAAGATGATGATGAATGTATGTATATATGTATAATCTATTCTTTCTCATTGAATGCTTTCTTTTGAATGCATTCATGAAATTAACGAAAGACGCAAGTATATTTTTAATTTTATTTAACATAGTGAAATTTTACTGGCTCGCCCACATACATTTATTCCATGTTCACTTATTGTCGAGTCAATAAACTTTATTTTAAATTGTTTGAAAATGCGTTGTACGCTCACAAATTTCAGATTTTTTTCGATTCACCTGTTTATATCCGAAATAATAAATTTGTTTTATTTCTTTGTATATTTATTCAATACTTTATTTTAAAACAATCTGGCTGGTTCATGTAGAGGAGGCAATCTTTTCTAACTAACTAGACAAAGTAAATAAAGGAAGTTACATGGTCACAAAAATCATTCCAATTATTATTTATTGGTACAAAATTCATGAACATTATAAATAAATAAAAAAAATATATCGTAAAATAAAAGGAAGAAATTATGAGGAAGATAGGAAAATCGGGAATGTAACACGTTGATTTAAATTTTGGAAGAAGGAAAGGTAAGGATTAAGAGAAATAAAAGGAACTGCATGGATGTGGAGAAGACGGAATAAGTGGTATGATAGGAAAGTTTGACGCTCTGTACTCTCTGGCTAAAGCAGTAGGGAAATGGTGTCATGGTATGTATGTTAAAGTTCAATTACTTTGCGGGGGGTGTTTTAAGTAATATTGTTCTATCTCTTCACTCAACTCTTACGCTTCCTCTAAAATATCTCATTTCTCAATTTGATCTATACCATCAGGATAAAGTGTTTGTGGTAAAAGAATATTTTACTGTCCGTGCAACTTTGGAACCAGTTGCCAATAAATGTTAGACTAGCCCCGTCATTGGCATATTTTAAAAAGCGACTGAAAAAACTCTCTTTTTTTAGTCAAGTTATATAACATGTTACGAGTACATTTCCGATTTTCCTTTGATTTATCATATTTAATTTTTTAAAATGTTTATGAATTTTATACCAATAAATAATGAGTCCTTTTTGTAACCATGTAACTTCTTTAACAACTTTTGTCTGAATGGTTGAAAGATATTGTTACCCGGCAATAAGCCCGTCAGATTATTTTAACAATGAAGTGTTAATAAATAAACAAAAATCAGGTGTAATGTTTTCGGTGTGATGGATAGTAGACTTAATATTCATTTTATATTAATTTCAGACCTTCTTTTAATAAATTCTGCCTTGGTCTATTCTGCGAAAGGGTATATTTTGTGTTACATTCAGTTTGTTTAAATTTCCTGTAAACTTAGCGTGCATAGTAAAAAACATATGCTTTAATAATAATAAATGTTTATAATAATAAATGCATTATATTATTTGATTTTACACATTATAGAACACGCATTAACTGACACTTTAGTAACGGGTAAATGCGAATCAATTTTATGAAATTTTCGCTCCCCCTATAACGTTTACAAAAAAATCAATCATGGGAACAGTGTATTAAAAATATTTTAGCGTTCGTTTTCAACACAACGCGATTTGTGAACTTTTTACTTAAGATACATTAAATTGTACAAAACAAATTGACAATCATCAAGAAAAATAGGATTTCAGTAAAAAAAGCATAAAGAAGACTTTATGGATTATTTCTTCTTTGCTTCTAAACCATCATTGTTTTTTTTTAACAAAGGTAGAAAATAGAAGTAGGTTTTCTCTAAAAATAAATAAAACAATAAGAACAAAATTATTTTGCTTTGATGTCACGCAATACGATATCTGTCAGTCCATTAGAATTTTTATTTACAAAGCTCAAATTAAATATTTCCAGGTGATTTATAACGCCGCGGTGCGTCACAGGGGGACTACTCTCTCGGCTATTATTTGCTATAATGATTATGTTCATTCTACTCGAATTACTTGCCAGTCGATTTATTTTCTTGTCGAGCGCACCGTGATCTGGTTTCCCGCGATATAATTAAGGAAGATATGACATATCTGAGGAAGAAATATACATTTTTAAAGGAACAATTTAACATAACGAAATATGTAAAGGGCACTTTAAATTATGAAACAATAATTGATCTTAAAAAGTATTTCAAAGAAATCAGTATTTTTAATAGAGGATAAAATAAAAGCCTGGTCTTTAGATGACAGTTTTCATATTATATATATATGTGCAGTAATTTTGAAGAGTGGAAGCATTGTACACCAAGAGCGATCTTGAGTGTGAAACATCTTGGTGATTTGAAAATAAAATCATTCACTTCTATTCGGCATTTGAAGTAACAGACTGTCTTCTTGGCAAGTAGAATTTTCAAAAACTTTTTTTCCTTCTACCACACATATTTATATACTGTCTATATTTATAATATCCTTAACTTTCCCGCCACCCCCTCTTATCTCGCCGAAATTTTTTAGCTTCTTTCCAATCATGGATTAGCGCTACGCTCTAACAGAGATTGTGCATTGGCTTTTCCAGTCCACCGCTCCTCTTTTTTACGTCGTCCTTTACTGTTTATGCAGTGAGACTCTAGAATCAGTTACAAACCAATATAAGACTCGCTTCGTCCTTGGCATGCTTTAAGAAGCGAATGAAAAAACTCTTAATTTCTGGTCAGTAAAATACCGTGATTCATTCCTGATTTTTCTTTTCCTTTCCTCTCCACCATCCCTTCCTTTCCTTTTGATTGATGATATCTCACTTTATATGAAAAAGAATGTTCGGGTGATTGTCCGTCTTTGTGGGGTTCGTGGGCATATGCTCACGTATGTGTTTATGGATTTCGTGGGGATGGATAGTCATTTGAATGATTTATGCGACCACGTAACTTGCTTCATTTACTTTTGTCTGGTTGGTTGGAAGAGATTTCCGCCTGGTAATAAGCCAGAGACTTCCGCCTGGTAATAAGATTGTTTTTGCAATAAAAGTGTAAAATAAATAAATATTTCTCTTCAATTAACCACTCGTTTTAAAAAAAATCATACAATTATGTCTTTCAGGAATGAAATGATTTTTCCATTCCCCGTTTCCTCTCATCCATTTTAATATATTCTTTAACTTTTGTAACCTCCATAAATTTGAATGAATTTACAATAAATTGTTTTTTTTTATTGATTTACTATCATATTCAATCATTGTCTTACTACATGATTAAGATTTTGCGCGATCTTTCTCTCCTTTTCTTCGCCATTCTTGCCAGTATGTATCTTTGAACTTTAAGATTTCGTTGATTCAGCGGGTTTCAGGGAGTCTTCTCGATATTCTGTCATCCATAACTGATTCTTCACCGTAGCGGAGTAAAATAATTCGTTCTCTCCTTTTTCTTCGGATTATGTCATCGCTTATTTATCTACAGTCTGCTGCACAACTATGAGTTTGGTCAAAATATTTGCTTATCAGACTTCCGTACCCATATGTTATTATGGCTAAAATCCAAAGACTGAATATTTTCCTTTGAGTTAAAGTGAATGGTAACTTTTCAAAATAATGTGTTCACTAAAATTGCTTCGAACCATCTGTTTTGTTTTTTTTTTTGTGTATAAACATATATAATATGCAACTGAAATGGAAGAGGATATGTTAGGCATAAGAAGGGAGTGTGACTTACTTCCAGGAGTATTTTAATTTGTTATTCTAATGAGAGAATTCTAAGCGTCCCAGGCAATTGAATCAGTCGCACCTCTTAATCCTGCTGGAGATGGAAAATAGTGAAACAAGAACTGAGCTCTTCTGAGAATCGATCAAGTGCGCGCGGTGTGCGGTACTTGGTAACGGATGGGTCAAAAGTGAAGATATATAAAATAAATCCAAAACTCGAGACTCAATCTTAGTGGTATTCCTGATCGAGAGATGAACTTTGAAAATGAATAGGGGATACCAAAATATTCCAACTTTTTTAGACTTTTGTGCAACAAATCGCTGAAAACATTAATAAAATAAAACAAAATCCATTTATTATTATTATAATACTTTTCACAGTAAAATGATATACGTTTTAGGTAAATCTGAAGATGAGGTAAATTTAGTTTTTCTTTAATTAATTATATAAAATTGTGTCCGAAGAAATGTTTCACGATGCTATAGAAACAAATTACAACGACGCATCATCATGTTCATTCCCATCGATATATACAGAGAGGTCAGATTTTTTTTTATCACGAAATGTATCTTTTTTCCTCCTTCTGAGGACCTCCGTGGCCAGGTTGATAAGAAACCAGTCTTCTAACCAGTGTTGCTGGTTCGATTTCCGTTAAAATATATTTTTTTTCAAAGAGTTTTGCAGTCTGTTTTTCACTCATAGCATCTTTAATATATTTTTGATCAGTAGGTAGAGATTGCCATGTGGTATTTGATCCACTAAGTTATACTGTGTACAACGAAAGTGTAATACAGAGGATGATTATCTAAAATTTGCTCAATATATAGAACTTTTGACGATATTTAATAAAAATGTTGAAACAATAGTATAAGATTTCATTGCTTTGTTCTTATTAAAAGACTGCTATGTTACTCGTATATCTTTAAAAGCATTAAGTTTTTATATTCCTGATAATTACAGCTGTGCAAGAAATCGTTGCAAATTCTTGATATTATTTTTTTACCTTTTGGGGAAACGCAAGGTTAAAATGGTTGAGAAACAATGCTCTCCGAGATTTTGACCTTTCGCCTTCTAAGCACACATGATATAAATTATCGGTTGATTTATAATATGAAAACGTTCCCATTTTTTTGGGGGATACAGTACTTACCTCGCAGAATGCAGAAGATGCTTGGAGATTGCAATATTTTACCGTTACGAAGGTGACAATCATCATTAATCTATGCTGAGTGTGGTGCTGGGATGTTTCTTCATATCTCCCCCCACGTCGCTGAAGACTAACTCCAGTTGGTTGAGAGCGGATCTGGTCGGTGACAGCTTTATATGTCATGTTAAGGTGTGTACATTGGTGGAATTGCGCGTCGTGTCCGATTCTGATCCCAACATTACATCTTGGAGAGTAAGGAACATTTGGAACTGGTGGTAATTTGGAGTCGTGTTCTTTGATAAATATTATGCTGGATATTAGTGTATTCTATTAATTTATTGCCTCTATTTCTAGTAACGTAAAACAAACATAGCGATAATTTGATTTAAAATAAACATAGCGATAATTTGAAGTTTACATGTAAAACGACCCAACTCAAATAAACCGTGTTTTTTTTAAATTGCAAATAATAAAAAATTGTGCAAAATTATGAAGTCAGTAAGTAGTGTTGATATAGACTTTTGATTGCGCTTCAACTATGAATATGTTGATTTTTTAATATTTTTATATATGCAACTGTACTTTTCTATCTAAATTAATGTCAAGAGTGACGCTCGGTATGGTATGGTGCGGGCTGACCGTTTCGAGGCGATTCCGCGTCATAATAGTTACTGTGTATATTGTTAAATTTTTGCAATAATTTTTACGTACAAACTTGTATATTTATGTAAAGTTTAAATAATTTTATTGTGATTGTATCTTTTTATTTCGTTTAAATGCAATTGAATTAACAAAATATTTGTAAAGAATGAAACACTTTCTAGCTATATTTTTTTAAATATTGTATCATACATTGTACCTTTGTTTCTCGCTGACTATAATATTTTCTGTAAAGAGTTACCGGATCTTTCCTTAATAATCTCAAATTAGGTGAAATACGAGTTGGGTCCTTTTTACATACTAATAAGCAATTTTCAATATAGTTTCTATGATTTTATTTTGAATTTCTAAATTATTTGTATTTCGCTCATACTTCCGTTGTATACAATAAAATCTGACGAACCTCTTAAATAATCTGACGAACCTCTTAAATAAACCTCTTAATAAAACAGTAGACTTTGATTTTTTTTTCAAACTACTAATGAGATCTCTTCCGACCTACAACCCAATGGGAATTGAGCTCGAAATAGGTTGCGGATTCGATTTCCACTGGTACACTTTTAAAAAAAAGCGTATTATTCTGGTTTTCACTTCACGCCTTTTTAACATCTACCTAGTTGGTGGTGAGAGATTGCCACATGGTAATATATCCATCAGGCTTTGTTGTATGGAATGGTAGCGTAGTATAATAATACAAAAATGTTTAAAGGCTTGATATATAAAAAAAACTAACTGGAATTGATTTTTTGGTACCATCTGGAATCGAATCCGTACTTCTCAGATCGAACAACAAACGTTTTATTAATTAGGTTATGGAGGTTGTCATTATTTACTCAGTCAGATGAGATTTTTCAGCGGATAGCTAGCAATCAATAAACCGTGTTCAAGAGAAAACAGAAAAATCGAGTTTGTTTTATAAATATCTGTCAGCACAAACAATGACAAGGCGGAACTTTCCATTAGTGTAATGCTCAATAGACAAAAAACACATTATTGTCGTATAAATTGTAGGTCACTGTTCGATACATTACAACTTTGTTTTTTAATCTAGACGTACACTGCCCTCATAAGTAAAAACGCAGCTAACGGAAAAAAAACAGAAATTTAACTAAGTATAAGGCAATATCCCATATCAAATTCTGAACCATAATCCATAAAAAAAATAGAGTAAACCATCTATTTCAATACAAAAATCGACATAATGTCTTCTTTAATTTTACAAAATGTTAGGTTTTTCTAAGCAAAAAAGTAGTAAAATGTGATCACGACATTTTTAAGCAGCAATGAAAAACATATAAGTACAGTTTTCACAAAACTTATCTTTTGCCGTTAGCTGCGTTCTTGCTTGTGAGGGCAGAACAGGGGTGTGGGCTGAAATCCCCCCGATGTTCTTGCAGTCGGGCTCGCCCTGCATTAGTGGGGCGCATTTCGGCCGGGGGAATGTTTGTGGGATGAGCCCGGACATTTTAATGTTTTCTATCTTAAATGTGTTTTCTGCAGTTTGTTTTGAGATGTGTGTGCAATACTCGGAATGAGTTTATTATACGAGTATATACCATATATGTACAAATTGTGTTGCTGTCAGGGAACCTTTATTTGTTTGTTTGAATTAATCTGAGGTGGTATTTGTGGATTTGTTTTTTTTTCTGCCATCTATTTATTTTTTGTTTTTATTTCCTTCTTATTCTACATGTGCAAGGATTCGGACTGAAAAAACATCTGGTGTCCCCGTGACTGGGCTCGCCCTATGTTGGTGGGGTGTATCTTGGCCGAGGGGATGCTATTAGATGAGCCCAGACCTTTTGAAAGCTTCTGTATTTAATGTATTTTCTACAATTTATGTATTTTTGAAATGTACTCGTATTTAAATATATTATGTACATACTATATTGCTATCAATAAACTTATATTTATTTATTTAACTTGATCGTATTACGTTAAACATTATAACATGCTCTAATTACAAAAACGAAACATTACAACATGCTCTAATTACAGAAACGATGTTATGGCCTTTTGCAACGAAAACACTTTTAGAATTTCAACGTGTAGTTTTATTTGTATAAAGGTTGAATTACATTTGAAGTATAATATTAACAGTATTATAATAAGGATGATGTTAATATCTTAGGGGTTTTAGAATAGTGATGTCGCCTCAAATATGGCGTCTTATTTAAAGCAAAGATAGCTATACCACGACCCTTCGTTTAGATTATGAAGGAATGTGTCGGGCATGTTATGTTTGCCCTTTAAGGTCAAATCGATATCGGTGATTTATCCATCGCAGCTTACCCATTTAGTGATATTTAATCTTTATTGTTTTGGGCAGACGAGATGTTAAACTTAAACATAATACATTGAAGTTAAATTGACACTAATTTGATAATGCTAATATTTATAGGATCTGGTACATGGTTAGTATCGATAAGTTTGACAAGGGTATAATATAACTTATAATATTTATTTGAATGTGGATAAGAATATCGATACGATAACATTGGTTTTGGTGAAAATATCGTGTTACAATAGTTATAGGTTCTTAGATAAGCGGAACATTGGTTGCATAATATATTGAGGGTGAATTAGATAAGATTAACATGCGCTGGCAGTAGACACATGACAACGAAACATTACAACATGCTCTAATTACAAAAACGAAACATTACAACATACTCTTATAACAGAAACGAAACATTACAACATACTCTAATTATAAAAACGAAACATTATAACATGTTCTAATTCCAAAATCGTTCTCAATTTAACCGATTAAAGCGTTAATGTTCGATTAATTCGTCTTCCAAAAATCTTTCTTGTGTCTTTGTTAACACTATATCGCCTCAAAGATAAAATGTTGTTTAAAATGTTACCTGAAAACATTTTTATATAAGAAACTGTTTCCAAGGTGAATTAATAATTAATTATTGTCGCTATTAAGAACCTTTGAACACATATCAATTTAACATATATAGGTTTTTACTCTCTACCATATTTATGGTTGGTTGACGGAGGTTGCCACACTACAATAAAATAATTAGAACAAAGACTCGAGATATACATTTGTTTAGTCCGTATTACACTTATAGGTTCAAGTCATACTAAAGGCTTTAAGACACCAATCAATTTTATGATGGATTCATGTTGTAACTTTGGATACTAATAATGGCTTTATAAACCATAGAATATTATCTGTATAAATCAAACCCTCATTGCGTGGT
The DNA here is from genome assembly GCA_949825065.1 of Odontocerum albicorne. Taxonomy (NCBI): domain Eukaryota; kingdom Metazoa; phylum Arthropoda; class Insecta; order Trichoptera; family Odontoceridae; genus Odontocerum; species Odontocerum albicorne. Next base: position 40,247,096 of record OX463846.1, read on the forward strand.
TTCAAGTGAGGTTAGAATTATTAAAACACTCTTTTGGTAATTTTTCAAGACAACGTGAGAATAAATAATGCTACTGGTTATGCTGAATGTGTTATTTATATATTATCTGTTTATCAAAGTCTACACTAGCTTATTGTAAACTTTTAAATATAATTTTTTTGGGAACCTAAAAAGTGTTAATAGGTTGATTGTATTGTATTGTATTAACCAACCAATAAGTCCTTCCAACTTATAAAAAAGGCTCTCTTTAACCTTATTTTGGAATGTTATAGAAGGCATAAGTATTAATCAGACAAAACCCCATTTGCTTAAAATGGTTCTAGCGGGAATTGAATCCACAACTCCCGGGCTGGAAGACCGGTGTCCTACGGAGGTCATCAAAAATATAAATCATGGATGAATAAATATAATTAGAAATAAATCGTTGGCAACTTGTATAAATTCCCATTCTTTTTATGCTCGTGTATTGGCAGCTTAAGTTTGTAAGAAACAAATTTAGTTGCATCATCGTCTATAATGATCTCGAGGCGATCATAAATATGTTTAATGTGCACCTTTGATGCGAACGACCGACTTGAAGTGGATTCAGACTGAAAAATAGAAACATATCGTGACTTAAGTCAACAATCGGAATTTCCGTTTTAATTTTAAAGCGCCGTCTGTCCATTGGAGCAGGGTTACCCCTCTCACATGTCTTATTTAAGTTTTACTTATGTTTTTGATTATTTTTCTTACTTCTTGTTGTTTATAACAATAAAATAGCAATTTATAATATAAAGCGCCATAAGCAAACTCTTCTCAAGGACGCCCTCACTCACTATTATAATGGAAAAGTTAAAAATATAACAAAAAAAACATTTTTAACGAAATGAAAGTGGTGGCTGTGGCCATTGGATTCCAAATTTACCCGCATTTGTATAATATATATTTTGAAAAACCCATTCGTATTAAAACCGTCCAAGTGACGACGAACTACCAAAAACACCTTTGTAGATCTTCTGAAATGTGAAAGTTATACATTCGGCTTTAGGTGAAGTATATTGTGTGTATGTGAAGTGTTTATATTAGGTGTTACCATAAGTTGTGTCCGTTTTTTTCCAATTTATAAATGAGCACCAAAAGTAACAAAATGGTAAATGTTATACGTCATTCGAAAGAAAATTTTCTGCTCTACAAGATATTGTGTTTGCTTTTACGTTACATATATAGTATTATTTAATTTGATTACAAACCTTCAAAATGGAATGGCAAGTAGACGAAAGTGAGCATTTTTGACATCTCCTTCTGTTCGCGTTCAATCGAGGGAATAAAGCTGCCAAAGCTTTATTCCCTCGATTGAACTCCTTCTACAGCAGAAAATTTTCTTTCGAATGACGTATAACATTTACCATTTTGTTTTACTCTTGGTGCTTATTTTTAAATTGATAAAATACGGACACTACTTATGTTAACACCCAATGTATAATCATAAATTTTGATAAGACTTCTTAAAAATGTTTTTTTTCAAGTGCTTCCTAAATATGCACACGTCACCAATATCTCTAACACTTTGCCGTATACAAAGTTCGATCCGGTTCAAATATTACTTGATAAAACTAATTGGAACCAAAAGTACAGGTGATTAATTCATCAAATATTAAGCAATAATAATATATTATATATGACTGTTGGAATAACAAAATAAACACGTTGAAATTACGAAAAATACACTTATATTAAGAAATAGACTAGATAACATATGATATAACGGAATATTGTGCATAACTTTAGAAATACACAATTAGCTTTAAATTTACAAAATCACAACTTACTTGAAAAATTCAACCAGAGTAGAGCAAATCATGTCTGGCTGCTACAGTAGCGCCCGAGCTTGTTGTCGTGTTGCTTTTGTCACCTGTCCATATTAAAAGACGATTGATATGCAGTGGCTTATAAAAAAATATTATTCAGAGATGTTTGGGGCTGGTGGCATATTTTCTGATAAATGTGCAGACCAATCCTCGATTCAGTCATGACCCGCTGGACTTATAACCCGTATCTTCTCCTATATGGTAGTAACACCTAGCTTACATAATGTTGACCTAGCTTACTTATATTGAGGTGTATGGACGTGCGGTAACTCATTGAACTTCCGTATGGGAGGTCGCCGGTTTACCCCACGCTGTGCTACTCCCCTCGAATGACAGACATTTTTTCCGCCTAATATCCGTGGGAATACGGATACCTATAAATTAGATTATACATATTCTTAAAAAAAAAAAAAAAAAGACTAGATTAAAACCGATATGCCCTACATCGCTTCAGTGGCGTAGTGGAAACTCAAACTTGCCCTGCATCCGAGCCACCCTTTTGACCTCCGTCACTGTAAACCAGAGGAATAACATAAGTTACTACGTTTGAAGTGAGCTAGAGGGCACTTTATGCCCATTAGATTACCTGCAATGTTTCCTACCAGATTCTTTATCGGGGCTGACTCCCTTAGGCTCGCACTTTTTCAAGTATGACTACAAGGTGGCGGCGTGGTTAAATAAAAGGATGAAAAAAAGACTGCAGAGTTTAGAACGACAGGGATATAAAGACAGTCGTTGCCGTAAGTGCACATTAATCCTTAATCACATAATTCTGTCATAAATTGTCCTCCCTTGGTTATTCTCAGTGCACGCATTTCAACGCCATTTATTTAGTCCTTTATTTTTCCACGTCCACTGAAAAACTTAATGTTTTTCAAATTTATACCTAAGTGAGTCGTAAATGAAAACTTAGCTTACTTCATTACATGCAAATTTGACAAAATCAATCCTTTTTCTTAACACTTTCTACAAATGTATTTTTTTTAAATTTACATATATGCATATGTACTCTCAAGGTTTATTTACTAATGATTTTATCCATACAGCCACTGAAAATATATATTCTATGTGGAGTACCCAAGAGAAGTTATAATATTGCGTAATATTACACTTTCATTGTATAACGTAATGGTTTATTGCCATGTTACAATGTATTATATTTCAATCTATTAGAAATGTGTTAAAAAAGTCGTAAGTGAAAACCAGACAGGATTTTTTTATTTTAAATCTAGGTACCAACGGCAATCTAATTCACTACTTCCTGACTAAAAGACAAGCATCTGATATACTAGGTTACGAAGGTCGTTAGCTAAGTTTGATTTCTAGCGTTCCCCTAATTGAATTATTTTATTTTATTCACACTTTGCACAGACTTCATGACAGTTACTAAAAACCTTAAAAATTACACAGAATATTTTTATTTTAACTTAAGTATAAATTAATCTTTCAGTTATTTGTGGGCAGTACTACTTAGTTCTGCACAGGATTTCAGGAGTGAGGACTTTTTTACACAGGACGTTTTTAACTAGGAATTATTTTAAACAAAAATATTCCACGAAGGATTAATTTGCTACATCATTTAATGTTTTTACACAGTCTTTGTTTTTTTTTGCAAGATTATATGTTTGTCTTCTAGCTCGGTTTTAAAAATTTTGCTGTATGTAGTATAATCTGACGGGTTTATTGCTATATGGAAATATATTCCAACTAACCAGAAAGGTATATAAAGGGCCTGAAATGAAAACTTAAATAGAAACCTTTTTAAAAAGAAATCTGGGTATCAACGAGAATCGAGGCCGATGCTCCCAGGTGGCAACACAAGGGTCTTTACAACTAGGCCACGGAAGTCATCATACACTACGTGGCGTGTGCAGCTTTAGGAAGCACTTGAATACAGCATCTCCTGAGAGGTATTATCAACATTTATGTTTATATTGTATATGAACACTACATACATACACTACACTCCATCTAAATTGAATGTGTTACTATCGCAAATCGGAAGATCCACAAGGGTTTTTTGGTAGTACGTCTTCCATTGGTGAGTTTTCTGCGGTTTTTTTAAAAGTAAATATGTGTTTCTTAACATATGTAAATGCGGTAAAGTATATTATTTCATGGCCGCAGCCATTACCTTTCTGCCCTTACACTCATGTGATATACATATTTATTTTATAATATTTTAATCCGTCTGTAATAGTAAATTAGAATCTCGAGCTAGAGCGCTCTTTAGCAAAGTTCGTTCTCTAAATTATGCGACATGAATTGTCTTTTATTATTATTATCAAATTCGTAATGTTTTTTTTTAAAATCACCCTGAGTCTGAAGGTTACAACGCCTTCGAAACGTCGACTATCATTGAAACCAACTAGACACGGCAAAAAAAACGAAAAGCATTTTAAAGTATTGGCATCCCTGTTGAATCCACAGCGACAGGTGTTATGAGCCGTGTTATCCGTTGTTCTGAAACAGAAATAGAAAAAATCCCGTGTGTGGTGCGCTGCAGCCCGGATACCGGCACCGGCAGTCGAGAGGGGAATTCTGACATGCTCTCATTTCATCTCATATCATCTCTTCTTATTCATACTGATGTTTTTCAACCAAACAAATGTTCAATAAATTTACAAATCACATCGTCTAGTAATTATTTACGCGTAGATCACATACTTGCATACCATCATGCCATTTTCCTGTTAGGGTAGGCAGAGAAGACTGAGTGCCAGACTTTCATATTTCGATACACATTCTTCACCTTTTTCCATATCCACACACCTTCTCATACAACTCCTGCGATTTCTCTGACTTCCTAGGTTTGCTTCTTTCAAAATATCATTCGCTTTAATCAACCATACCTTTTTTGGTCTTATACCCCACCATCTACTGACATTTGTTTTGTTAGACTTTCTTCAATTATTCCTTCTACATGCTCAAACCATTTTAGAGTAGTCTTCTTCATATTACTCAACACACTAGCTATAATTTTACATTCATCCCTTATCATTTTATTCCGTATTCTGTCATAAATTGTCACCCTGTGTTATTCTCATTGCAAATATATCACAGCATTTATTAGACACCTTTCATTTGTTAGTATATAAATAATCATAATAATATAAAGTCCACCATAAACCACCAATTATGTTTATAAGTGAGCTCTAACTCAGGAATCGGACCCGTTCTTATGGACATATGAAATATATTACAAAAAATCATTTAGTCTAAGGGTTTTTTACCGACTGCTTATGTTTGTTATTATAATCTGGAACTTCATTATTATATTTACTCTTTAAATGTTGTAATTTATAATAGTTATGAATTGTATTATACTTTTGACTCCTGAATAAAATAAATAAGAGTAGGAAGGAAGAGGCTGTAGCTATTTGATGGTGTACCTTCCCACATTTGCATATGTTTAGAAAAACAATACAAATATGGGGAAGTACCCATATTTCTTACTAATGACTGAGTGCGATAGTATTCACATGGAAATCGTTTATTTAAAAAAAAATAGATCAAGTAATATAGTTAAAACTTATTGAAACAAAATCTTTATTAACTTATACTGTTTTAAAAATATATTATTATTAAAATTCTCCAATCCAACAAAGCACATAATAAATAAAACTTTATAGTTCAATTTAGAAAGATACTTCTCATTGTAAATAAATTAAAAAATACGAGTATGAAATTGCAGTATACAGAGTGTTGCAGGAAGAAATACGATAATTCAAATGTGTCAATAGTAATTTTTTTTCTCTATCTATGTTGTGTTATACGAGTACATATGTGATTCTGTGCGTCGTATGTTTTCTGAATTATCCTACTTTTTTCAATATTTTATTTAGTTAATGTGGTTTGTGAAGGGCACTTAAATGTCGTATATGTTTCTTATACATAAATTTAACTGATACTCGAAACAAACAAATATAAAAGTCAAAAGATAGACATGGAAAACACAGATGTCATCTTGTCTTATATTCGGTCACTAAACTCTTCTCATATAAAATGAGTACTGTGTTAGTGTAAAAATACAAATAAATAAACATGTTAGGAATTCGGGGTGTCAAGAAAACACATGAAACTTTTTTTTAATTGACTAAAATTTTGACGATATTTGTCATTTCTTTAATTGAGATTACCAAGCAGATCGGGAACGAACGACAAATATTATTAGACTAAAATGAAAGCATGAAATACAATGTAGGTCTCAATAAATCAGAAGCCAACGACGAAACAATGAGGGAGCAATACTAAACGTCCAAATATTATTTATGTCCTGCCTTTGGAAATAGAACATTAAAATCATTTTAATTGTTCGAAACATTTTATTCTTCTTCTGACACACCTTTAGGCTCTACATTTTTCGAAGTATGTATTACTTTATGTATTAAGTAATTGGACAAGTATGTTTTTGATAATATTAAAAAATATATTTTTTATATAATATATTATAAAAAACGGACAACAAAAACACGAGTATTTTGAAGTACTAGGCTCACAAATTACATACAAATAATTGAGTTGGTTGCCTAGCATTCGTAGTGACCTCATAGTAAACTAAGGTTTAGCGTGTATCATACTGAAGTTTTTTTTTAAATAAACCAAAATATAATTGATAGAACAGAGAATTATCGGATAAAGAATAACTATTTGTCAGAAACGGATGTTATTTATTTATTTAACACTTTTATTGCAAATACAATCTGGCGGGCTTATTGCCAGGTGGCAATAAGCCCGCCAGATTGTATGTGCAAAGATAAGTTTTATGAAAAAAATGTTGAAATTAAAAAATAGTTTTTAATAAGACTTCCCAAGAAGGGAGAACCCCCTTTTTGGAAAGTCTTATTAAAAATTACGGCTGATTATGTACACTACACTACATACGTAAATTATAATTCACCTAAAACCGAAGGTGTTACTAGTATTATCACGTATTCGTATTATCACGTATCGGAAGACCTAAAAAGGTTTCTTTGTGGTCTTTCTTCCTCTGGTAAGTTTTCTGCGGTGTTATTTCTAAGTATGTTTTTCTAAATACTATATATGAATACGAGTATGTGAGAATTTACCTAATCTAATGGTCACAGCCACCGCCTGTCTATCCTCATACTCAACAGTGTCAATAGAGGGTTTGAATTGAAGCGCCCTTGAGGAGTTTGTTATTTCAACGGCGCTATATAAATTGTCCCTTTATTATAATTATTACTAATGCTAAGAACAATTTAATTCCATTTCAATATTCACAGAACTTTCCTACTGAACTAAAAGTAATAAACCATAACGAGGAGTCATTTTAACAGTTCACCGATTGCATTTCATAAACATACAGAGACAGAAATAAAAGAATTTTCACCCAGTTTACTGATGTTATCTTAGGAATTACACATAATAAATCACACACAATAGATATTATCATATTTTTGTGTGGATATTCTAAACAGCTTTTAAAGCACCTCCTTTGTTTATGGCCGAGGGAAGAGTGGAAGGAGAGTAAAAGATAGGAGAGTCGAATAGCAGTGGAAGAGAAGCTCGCTTCACAGCGGATGAACTGAGAATTTCACGTATCATTAAATCAAACACACCTATTCTGTTTCAGGCTGAAAATACCCACACGCAGGGGGTCTCAACCATTCCTAAAATAGTCACGTCCATTTTCTCGTTTTACTTACTTTACAAAGTTTGAATTGTTTGCATTGCAATATTACATTTTAAAAGTGCTTATTTATGGAAATCATAAAAAATATTAACAGCTCTAACTGTTGATTTATAGCTCCAATCCATTAAAGAAATTATACTTAAAAATATTTTGCCTTTACAATCACAAAGTCTTTAGTGAGATACTGAACTTATTATAGATTGATTTTTGTGTTTGAAGTTGTTTTAAATAAAACTATTTTTTATTACCGAATGTATGTTTATTAATCCGCCTACAATATTAGCAGAGAAGACCAAGGTCTGAGTGAATGTAATGGAGTGCAAGTAGCCTGAACGAGTGGATATGTTCTTGCTAAATAATTAGTATTAAAATATTTAGTCGTAAGAATTGTTATTTAGTTATAAGAAGTATGAAAGTGCTAACTATTTAAATATTATTACAATTAAAATTAAGTTAGTTTTAGTTAAAATACATAAATTAGATTATTTCTTAAGATATAAATATGTAGTTAGGTATAGCTTTGGTAAATATTTGTGTTATGCATTACTTTCTTCTTTCTGGCACTGTCCCAACTCATTGCCTAGGTAGGCTGTTGGGGTCGGCTCTTCTCGTTCTCAGGCTGTATATCCTTCGGTTATGGGTGTCGCTTTCATCTAGGCCGTTTCTCTGCAGGATTTTGCAGCATTGAGTCATCCAGGAGTTCTTTTGTCTTCCTCTGGACGCCTGTCGAGGACGATTATTACTATTACTTTATTACATAAAAAAAACTAAAGATTCAAATTACTTTATGATAACTTTAAAAAAATATATTGAAACGCTTTAATCCGCGAATTTTGCCATCAGACTCTGGAACTAGTTGCCGGTTGACTTAAGATTATCATCGTCGTTGGCTTATTTCAAACACCTTATTAAAAATTATTACATCGTTCATCAATGATAAAATGTGTTTATCCATATCTCCTATTTCCTTGTCCTTTCCCATCTTCTTTATTCATTCCGAATATTAATGATATTTGCGAATATTTGATTTAACTTTTTTTGCTGATGTTTTTTATAATGCTTTAAGTACATATGTATGTTTAAGTTGTTTTCCTTATGAAAATAAAGTTGTAACCTTTCACCAAGTAATTACCACTTATCTTATCTCGTCTGGTTGATAGGAAGATATAGCCATTTCATTATAATCTAGCCGTTAGTATATTTTACGAAAAATAGTCCATATAAGTATGCAAATAAGCATTTAATATTTTTTTCCATTTCGCAAAAGAAATCTGTTTGTCTCGATAGCTACTATTACATCCTTCTCAAAATCCTTGATCCTTTCTAGTACGTCAATTTTGCATTTGGAGTCATGATAATTCTCTGGTGATGTCTACCCATCTAATTTTTAACTAGTTCACTCGACGTCATCCTTAATGTTGACTTTTCCAAAAGCATTTTGATAGGCGAGACTCTTTTGATCGAAGCACCTACTGGCCTTTTAAGTCTACCACCCTATATTTCAGACAACTTTTTGTAGAAACATTCAAACATTTCGTCGTTATAGTATTGTGTCGTTTTGTCTAAATTCTCTCTTCAATACCTTTTTTCAAAAATGAAAAAAATAATTTTTATACGTTTGAGAACTTTTGACATTTATTTTCGCTAAATAATGAAGTGTCTAAACTTAATAAGATATCTTAAATCATTTGAAATATTTCAACTTATTATTTTCGTTTTAGGTTAAGCAAAAATTGTTAATTAGAAAAGGTTTTTTTTCCTGAGACGTTGACGAGCTGATTTTTATGTTTTATGTAGTCTTCTTATTTGGATCAAAAATAATTTTTCGTTTATTTCGTTTCTGCTCGACAACCAAAGATTGACCCTCTCTTAGATAGTGTTTAAAATCACGGAAACTGTTACAACTGTCTCACTTTTCTACAATTTAGTACAGAAACGTGACTTAAATAATATGGAAATGAGAGATATAAAAGAAGAAAGAAACGAGGATCGAGGGGATAGATATAGAGTAGGCAAATTAAAAAGATTTATTTCACACCATGGCGAGGTATAACTTATATATGATGAGTATGTTTATTCCATGCGGTTGGAGCTTATGGCAGTTGGGACATTTAAAAAAATATTATTTGATTTCAGTTTGTTTGAAAATATTCGAGAAATATGATTATATATTGTTGTTGTCCAGTGTTAACTTCCAAATGATATGATTTAAATTGATGATTATTGTGAAAACACAAGATGTTTTACGATTATTGTAACTACAAAGCATTAAGAAAATTAAATGTGTTATTTAAAAAAAATCTAAAGCAGGTGCTGAGTTTGCTATGAGGAATTGTTAAGACATTATATTAATAAGGTTGTTAAATTTGTGATGCAGTTAGAATAGTGGTGTAGTACATTTTTTTGGGAACAGTTCAACTCAGCCGGTTTATTTGCATGTAACAATATTTTTGAACCAACCAAAAAAGTGTTAAAATAACTCTAAAGGGAAAACATAACTTGAACCCTTATACAAAAAATATAGTTGGTCAAAACCCCCGATCCTCTTGGAAGACAGGCGTCTTATAACTTAGGCTAAGAAGGTTATAGGATTCGTAAGGATGCAAATGCAAAGTCAGAAAGTTTCTATAAGTATTTCAGAGAAATGATATTTGTTATTCAGGAAAAATTATATTTTTTAACATGAATTAGTTTTGTTTATTCGCACAATCGTGGGTTTATGTATTTAAAATGTACTCGTTCTTGTTATTTTAGCGCGTATATTAATTCGAGCGTAAACACATGTTGAATGATTCTTATATCTTAAAAAATTATATGCTTTTTTATGCTTAATATAGTTTTATTCTTGTATTGTTATTTATAAGTGTATAATGTATATTCTTTTAGATTCTGGAATTACCTTTTTATTGATTTTTTAATAATTAAATGATCATGGTGGGACCACATTTAAATAATATACAGAAAATTATCGATACGCTACGATTGATATATTATACAAAATTTTCTCGAGGAGAAAAGAAAACATGTTTTTATTTGCAAAAAAAAAATTTTTTTTAAAGCAATTGCTTTTTAAACATAATAGTAAACTTAAATAATATGCATATACTCGTATATCTATAAAAACGATTCAACCTACTTTTTTTTTTTTTTGAATGAGCCTACCTCAAACGTTCATTATGTGCCCGAATATCAAGTCAGATAAATGTGCATACAGTGTATACGTAAAGATTAAAAATCTAGTAACATAATTATTAAAATTTTAAAATCTCATATAATTACTTAAATCTAGTCATATGACTATTTAAATTAAAAAATCTCATATAATTATTTAAATCAAGTCATATGACTATTTAAATAAAAAAAATCTCATATAATTATGAAAATTCAGTCATATAATTACTTAAATCCAGTCATAGGGCTATTTAAGTTAAAAAAAATTATATCATTATTTAAACCCAGTCATATGACTATTTAAATTAAAAAATCTCATATAATTATTTAAATCCAGTCATATGACTATTTAAATAAAAAAAATCTCATATAATTATGTAAATTCAGTCATATAATTATTTAAATTAAAAAATCTCATATAATTATGTAAATTCAGTCATATAATTATTTAAATTAAAAAATCTCATATAATTATGTAAATTCAGTCATATAATTATTTAAATAAAAAAAATCCGGTCAAATATATTTTTATGTTAAACAATTCAAACTGTCTTAATTTTTTTCATGAAAAATTCTATTTACTTTCCGAGAGTCCTTTAATCTGGTGACGTAACATCACACATGACATCATTCTACACATCATATTTTCTGGTTCACTCGGTCCGACTTAGGAACAATCTTCCTGAGTCAATAAGATTCAAGAAAAAATATTTTTTATCTTAAAATATTCCTTGTCCTTAACGCCCATAAAATTCTAGTCTCAATTCCTATTTTCCATGAGAAGTATTTTTAATTTTAATACTTACTGCTATCAACAATTATAATTCTCATTTACAAAGTTTATGGCCAATTCATGGATACCAATAATAATTTAAAACAAAATATCGTTGATCGGAAGAAATAAGTTTAAAGCAATAAATCCACTAGATGCATTTACATGAAAGCGTTAAATAAATAAATAATTAATTCACATACTGAAATTTAATATGCTTTTTTTTAATATTTCATGTTACGTACAGCATCGATGAAAATGTATTATTTATGGATTATACCTAGTCGTTAATAACTTTGGAAGGTTGAAATGCAAAGTACTCATAAGCGTAATAGCCATTTGCCCACTATTTACGACTATCTGATATAAAAAAAGCTTATTCACAATTTCCAAAAATATTATCAGTATAAAACTACAAAAGATTTCCAAATATATGCTACTGTTTCATTTAAGTATGGTCCAAAGCATTCTGAACGAGAAATTGGCATAATCCCCCGGATCAGAAAAACGTTGATGGGATTACTCCGACGTTTTCGTTATTAAAGACATAAAGCGGCGACTCTGGAGAGCAGTTAAAAGCTTTTTCAATGGCCGAGCGATTTGGCAGTGTCATTCACATCCTGTAGAGTTCATCAGAAAAAATGTTGATTGCCGCCACTGATGCGAAGAAAAATGGAGACAGGTGCGGCAGATCAGGGAATCAGCGAAGATTTGGACGTTATGCGTTGGTATTATTTAGGTGAATATGAAACACTTCTTTGATGAGTTCCGTTGGTAATGGAATTTTCGTAAAGAATTTGGCGATATATTTGGTCTCATGGCTTTTTGTCTGACCTGAATCTTGATTATTTTACAAAAGTATATTTTCCAATATTTTTCTCTTTCCGTAGTGCTAAACTTTCTGTCAGCGCCACCGCTATCTTTTTCATTTGATACTATTCAAGTCGGACATCAAGTATTAACACTATATTATTTTTCAGGACAAAATATTTATTTTTCAGGACAAAAGCATGTAACATATAATATGAAAACATACTATATAATAAAACAGGATAGGCAAAATAAATTTCAAGTGAAAACTTTCAAGTTATATTGATTTGTGTTTGTTGCCTTTCATTTGTCGTGACTCCAGTAAACTAAGTTTTTTTCTGTATCTTATTGAAGACATATGAGCATAAAAAATATAGGTTGATATTGTTGATCATTAATTAAATCATTTGTTCAAAAAATGTATTATCTTGATATGATCTTAACCCTAATTACGAGTATTTATCACATGATTCAACCCTTGGAGTACTGCATCAATTCAAAATACTCGTACCATCCCATAAACTCGTTCATAAATTTATCTAAAACATGTTTAAAAAAATGGAAATACTACAATATAATATGAGAAAAAATTAACATTACGTACCTTAAAGTTCCATACAAAATATATTAACGTATCATACAAAAAAAAAATTTTATTGGATCTGAACGAGACGCCAGAAAATGGGTGATTTTTCAGCAGAGCTTTTGAAAAATAAACCAATTATTCAGGTGTTTTCTCTTTGCCAAGTGTAAAACAATATATATGAGCCAGCTTATGCGGACGTGAGCTTAATTTATTGTAAAAGTTGTGAATTTTTTAAACACTCACTGCAGGCTGGCGAACTATCAGCGGAGCTTTAAGTATTTTTTTTTATTTCAGCGCCAATTTTCAGGAAGTTGTGATTTTTTTGTAAACAGGTAAAATGAAATCTCTGTTTTGTTTTCAGTTTCAAATTGTTTGAGTGAAATATTATGTTTGTTGAATTAAAAAATAATGTCGTAAATAAACATTTTATTCCACTGATATTTTTTTACAGGTAAGACGGATATTTCTCATTGGCATGATAAATGAAGATTTGGAAGAGGTATTTATTCATTGAGATATTTTTTAAGAAAAATAATTTGAATAATTTTATTTGTTTTTTAAGGGTAGATATTTGAATATGTTACAACGAGCCTATCTTTTGTTTTGACCATATTTTTCATTCAAAAACTAATAAATATATTTTAAAGAATATTTTACAAATAATTATTTTTTTCCATACATCGCTAAGAAATTAAATCACTCATTGGTTCCGCATTTCATATTTTATATCTATATATATATATATATATATATATATATATATATATATATATATATATATATATATATATATATATATATATATATATATATATATATATATATATATATATATATATATATATATATATATATATATATATATATATATATATATATATATATATATATATATATATATATATATATATATATATATATATATATATATATATATATATATATATATATATATATATATATATATATATATATATATATATATATATATATATATATATATATATATATATATATATATATATATATATATATATATATATATATATATATATATATATATATATATATATATACACATATATATATATATATATATATATATATATATATATATATATATATATATATATATATATATATATATATATATATATATATATATATATATATATATATATATATATATATATATATATATATATATATATATATATATATATATATATATATATATATATATATATATATATATATATATATATTTATGTTTTTAATTCACAGATTATGTTCAAGTTTGTTCAAAACATTAAATTATGTTCACTAAAACAGTAATTACCTTATTGTTTGTATTTGAACACTATTAATTAGTTGAAACGACGCGTGCCCATCAAGTGGTATTTTTTCTCTCAGTAAATAAATAAATAAATATAGGTAAATTGATAGCAATACTGCATGTACATATATATACACATATACACTGAACTTACACATACTCTTAGGACAATGTCGAAGAAAATATAATACATTTCAGAAATGAGCTTTTAAAAGGTCTGGTATCATCCCCACCAATAGAGGGCGATCCCGGACGCGAGGATATAAAATACTTTTCAGCCCCCGCCCCCCCATTACCCAGATAAGCAATATTTTTACGTTGTATGGTTTTTGAGAGCTTTTGTTTTACGCCTGCTAGACCCGGCACTTCGATGTTTGAGATACGATAATGACAAGAAATTTTTAACATATGTATGTTCATGAATCCGCATTTCGAATGTTCCTTTAGCATTCTGGTTTTTTGTGGTTTATACCTCAAAACAATAAAGTAAAATAGACAGTATACGGTACTTACGAGTAATTATGCGATACCAAAGCTTATGATTCAAGTAACCATTCCAAAAACTGATCTTGTCTGGAGAAATCCTGCACTTGCTAATATCATTTGGTATTTACTTTCCGTATCTGATCAAGCTCACGAGAAATTGTGCTTTTTAGATATTTGAAATTGTCGACTTTGTTTATTGGTTGCTCCGTTAACTGGAGAGATATGCCCTTATATCAATAGATTGTCAACTTATGGACAGGAAACTCTGTGTTTCGAACATGAATATTCTGTCCTTATTTGACACCTGCCATGTTTATTATATTCAGTAAAATCTGATAATCATCCAGGTTATCTGATCGTTAACTCTACCTACCCCAATAGAAGTATAACGTGATGGTGCTGATTTGCGATTGGTATGTTATTTATTTAAACCAACAACAATGTACATACTATCACGCCACTTCAGAAAGTAGGCAGAAAGGACATAACGCTAAATTTTTCCTATAACGACAAACTTTTTTCGCCTCCTCCAGATCCACACATGTTCTTGTATCGTTTGTTATGTTTATCTTGGTCCTTATATATCCTTCTTTCAAAATTTAATTCACGGTCCAATCCACGACTTCCCTTTTTACTTTTACAATAAATTTATTTTGGCGATCTATCGTCACTCATCCATTTAAAATGTCCAAACCACCTCAACGTAATATTTATTAATCTACCTTAAACTTTGGTTTTTAGCTCATATTCATCTTTGATCATTACATTTCTTATTCCGTCATACATTGATGCATCCATATTCTTTTGCGCACGTTTAACCGACTCCTATAATTTGTTTTCCACGTCCACGTTTCACTTCCCATACATCAATGTTGTCTCTATATGACGACAATTTACTACTTTTAACAAGATTTTGATTTAATGGCAGTCTGATAAGAGCTGTCTGTCCACAATTATTTGTCTAGACAGAAATTCCAGAGTGGAACAATCAAGTTGCACTTTCTCAAGTTGTAATCCGCAGGAGCAAATTAAGCGATATATTATTGTTACAAGTAACTTGTTGAACATGTCTCGGGTACACAGACTGACTGTGATGGATCTCTCCCAGCTTCCTCTGTGTGGTCGGGTGCCTCAAGGTGGACCTTATCTCTCAACGAAGCTAACAGTATTCACTAACCTCGTTTAAATTGATATTTCATGTAACAGTTAATACCCAAAGACACTGAACAATTTAACATCCATTGAAAATGCAAATCAAACACCTGATTTTGTTTTCTTCTTCTATATTTTTTAGCATATCACCATACATGTTTCAACATGCAATGTATCTTTCTCAGGTAAGCTAATTAAATTAAATTATACTTTAATATATACACTATAATTAACACTTAATACTGTTAACGCTCTTATAGGGATTATAATAAGAGGTGGAGAATGGGATAAATTTAATTAATTATATATGATTAAATAATTTACAAATCCATAAAGCTATTAAACAAATAAAAACATCATAAATAATCAATCAAATTTAACCTGTTCTCTACTTCTCACTCTTTTC
Source organism: Odontocerum albicorne (assembly GCA_949825065.1). Taxonomy (NCBI): domain Eukaryota; kingdom Metazoa; phylum Arthropoda; class Insecta; order Trichoptera; family Odontoceridae; genus Odontocerum; species Odontocerum albicorne. Next base: position 40,263,321 of record OX463846.1, read on the forward strand.
TTAAGTGATTCGACAACACTCAAATCTTTCCTTATAATAGACAAAGTAAATTCCGGATGCTCTCGGCTTCTTTAATATTTTTTTGGCATTTCATCAAAAAAATAAACCTTTGTATTCTATTAATTATGAACCCTTTTTATAATACATTACACCTTATCGAGTATATTTTGTAAATAAATTACCTATTATGAATCTTAAAAATATAAAATAAAATAATTGATTTGAGTCCCCTATTGGAGCATCCTTCAAGCACCCCAGTTCACTATCAAAACGGCGATATATAAATTTTCCATTTACAGTCTTAATAATCATTATTAAGACTGTAAATATTATATATTACACCAAGCACAAGCTTGTTTATGAAGCGTAAGCTTAATTTCATTGAATTTACTCAATTTGAAATTAGCCTTCATGCACCACATTTTCGTTTTAGGAAGCTGAAAGTAATTGTAACTTCTCGTGGGGTAATCAGGATAAATAATACGATAACTCAATTGAATATAACTAAAAATTAATATAAATAATTTGAGAATGATAACAATTATCCCTTCTGATCAAATGTATTTAATATACGAGTGTCGCAGATCTTGAAGATTGTTAAGTATCGACTTAAGAGTTATTGAAGCGATAATTTAAAATAAATGTCACGTAGATAGTTTTGCGCCGTCACGGCAGTATACTATTGTGACGAAGACAAGGACCACCTTGCGAGAACGCATATAGCACAACTCAGTATACAGCAGCATTGTTTTTGATGAACGCAGAGCACCTGTCTTATGTTTTCCGATGTTCCTGCCGTTAATTAAGTGCTCCAGAGTCCAGACTATGGACCATGGGCGGCTATTTTTGAACTGAACGAACGATTTCTTGAGTGATCGGGAAATAGATTGCTTTGACTTTGCCTGGGAGACTGTTTAGGATTAAAATGTGTTCAAAATCATCAAGGTTTAGAACTTGTGCAGTCATTAAGACAGAACTTTTTTGTGGTTATTTAAAAAAAGATCTATGTAATTTTCTTGTAATTCAGATAAATCTCAAATAAAGATTGATCATTTATTTAATGATTACCTATTTAATTAACACTGAATTGTATTATGTAGCAATTTGACGGGCTTGTTGTCAGGTGACAATCTATTTCAACCAACTAGACGAAAGTTAATAAAGTATTGTAAGTTATATGGTCGCAAAACTATTTCAGATTATTATCAATTTTTACTAATTTTATGAACAATCTTAACAAAAACAATAATTTTCAAACACAATTAATCAAAGAAAAAAGGAGGGAAAGTGGAATAGGAAAGGAAAATCGGGAATAAAACAATAACGTTACTTTTTTCAATCGCCTTTGATAACATACCAACGACGGAGCTAGTATTACATTATTTGGTAACTTGTTCCAGAGTATCACTACGTGGACAGTATGGGCTATATTTCTGTCTCTTATATTATGGTCATTAAATTTTACTGTTAACTCTTTAAAAAAAACTGAGTGCCAACATCGGCTGGAGTAGGTAAAATGGACAGAACATCAAATTTTCCTGTCACGTTATACTTCGTCTCCTCGACATCCATAAATATTTTCATAGAGTTCTTTCTTTCTCTTTTCTTTTCCATCTCTTTCTGTTAAAATCTCATTCATATGGTCCATAATATTTCGATCGTCCTCTATTACTTACACTTACACTATTTTCGATCGTCCTCTATTACTTACACTTACACGATCTTCCTCTATTACTTACACGTACACCTACTACTTACACTTACACTTGCATTATACATTCGTTTTGTGAATCTTTCGTCTCTCCTGTTCAACTAACTCAGCGGGTTCTTATTTACCTTACTTATTACTTAAGTTTTTAGCTCACATTATTTTTCTATCATTTAATAACATTTCTTTTTCTATCGTTAGGACTACCACGTATTCTTCTCAGTGCACGGATTTCCACATCATTGGCTCTTTTAATTTTTTTCTATGTTTCACTCCCCATACATAGAGGCTTATATCTGTTTATATGGAGAGTACATAGCGTATATTTTCTTCATCCAAAGATTTATGCAAATTATGTTAAAAGTTACAGATAAAGTAAAAATAAAATAAATTTCTATCTCGCCACTTCCCTGTTACTGTAGACAGAGAAGTCAGAGCATCGATTTTTCTTTTTGTGACATAATTCTTAAGCCTTCTGTAAATGCTTTTGTAATATATTCATATTTTATTGTTTTTCTTTCGAAATCTTATTATGTTAGTCATATTCCTGCTCACTCACTCACTTTTACAAAATAAGAAGAGTTCTTTAAGGCTTTTGGGTAATAAGTATGGATATTTCGAAATTCTATAGAGTAACATGTGGGAAAATGCATCAAATAAGCGAACAAAAACCAAAAAACTGAAATTTTAAATTCATATGTATTCGGAGCTTAATATTTTATATATTATATTTAGACACTTTATTAAAAAACGAAATTAAGAAAGGAAACTTTAGATGACTAGGTCACATTCAGAGAACGAGTTTCAAAATACTAATTAAACTATGTACGAACGAGGAAGAAGCACCCTAAAAGAGTGAAAGGAGAGAATTGGAGAAATTCTAACACAGGGAAAGGTAAGAAGTGTGAAAAACAGACGGCAGATATGAAGATATTTATGGATATGAACGAAATCAGAACTGTATGCATGGATATAAATGCGTGAAGATCTGATATTCCTGCGTACCCTAAAAGGGACATTGTGCAATGTTGTGTATGTATATTTATTGTAAAGTATAAAAATAACGAGCGTATTGCCATTCAGGAATCTTTTCCCACCAACCAGACAACAGTTACTGAGATAAGTGTCAATTGCTAACTAAAATAATACTTCGGTATTTACATAAATAAAAAATAGTAAAACTTATTTAAAGGGTTAAAAGCAGAAATAAAAAATGTCACATAAGACTGTAAAATGATAAGGAAGATTAAAAAGGACAAGAGAATGTACAGGAGATTAAGAAAAATAGTAGTTCTTCATTAAAGACATATGGGATATATTTTAAGTCAGTGTTTGAAGTAAGTTAGTGACGGTGGGAGTCTTATGACAGCCGGTAAATGGTTACAGAATCTGACGGCATGGACAGTAAATGTTAATAATGATATTTTCCAGTACATTTCCACAAATAATTTATTGAAGAAGTAAGCAATTTATTATAAAGTGCAATTTTGAAAATTTATTGTCATGTTGTTTGGTGAGAGATCTAATAGCATTTTTTTTATAAAAAATGATATGTTGGAAGCCAGCTGCGTTTAACGTTATTCATCTCGTGTTTTCATAATGTCGGTGTTGATTAAAAGCTCAAAAGGTCACCAAAATTACAAGCAAAACATGAGGTCGGACCAATAAAAATATAATAAATACATCAAACTTAGAAAACACGATCCAAGCGACGTCGAATTCAATTTTTGCGAGATAAATATCTTATAATTTATGAATAACTTCAAATGTGAAAATGTCATCTCTATTTATATCGTTATTCATGAAGAGTTAGACAACCATAAGATGGCTATCTTCCGGCCTGTGGGTTGCGCTTCGCTATTGACAGTAATTATTTCGACATCCTCGTTTTAAAAAAATAAAGACCCAATGACACTTTCTGCCCAAAAATCACAGCATACTATGAGTATAACGCATATTATATATAGTGGTTGTTCTTCATACACTTGAAAGTTTTCACTTCCATAAACACGACAATGTTATTTATAGACATACCCCTATTTATTGAGATGAAAATGGGCTACGTCGCTGAAGATAATTTGGTTACAAAAATCAGCATCCCTACAGTGTGCTCTAGGATCCAATCGGAAAATACCCGTCGGTGTCTATAATTTGCAGGCTTAAGTTCTTGATTCAAGTGATTTTTTTATATTTGGAAACCAAGATCTTTGGTAACAATTCGTTGCCTAGAGCTTCTGGAAAAGCTCAATTGCTGTAAATTGTGAGTAATTGAGGTTCTTGGATTTTCAGCGACATTTTCTTTCACTCGAGGGCATTTTCGTTTAATAAACACTAGGACAACGCACTGGCGTCTTTGCATTAAGGACTGAACCAGGCGTCTCGAATTCACTGATTAGAACTGAGATTTTGACCAAAAATAACATAAACAATTACAAATTGTATTTAAAACAGATTGCGATATTTCTTAAAAGGTTTGTACGATTTTTATACTTTCTTCCGTTTTGAAACACTACAAGATGAATTTGCCTAGTCTCTAGATAAAATATGTCAAATAAATGAGTTTTAGGTTAAACGACTTGACAAATTTATACCCCTAAGTTCAAAATGGGACGCCGCATACATATATCTACGTAGATGAGTTAATACAACTAACTATTTTTATCATATTTTATAATTTATATATTTTTAACGCTAATAATTCTGAGGACTCAATTTGATATTATTTATTGACAAATAAATACGTCATTTAAAACAACTTACTTTTCATTAGTTAGTCTGACCCTGTTAAATGAAGATGTATGATGTAAATATATTTTTAAATTAAAATTTAAAAGCATATTTACCTGTCAGAAATGTTAATAAAATTGACGCATTACCTCAATCGACATGAAATGGGTCGAATCGAGCGGAAAAGAGTGGCTAAAGTCGATTAATTTACAAATAAAACAGAAGAATTTTCAGTAGGTAATATCCGCATAGACCGCCTTCTTTTAAATTAAGCTTAGAAGTATTAAATTTAACCCCTAAACTTTCAGTATTAACTTGGAACTTCTAAAATTCTCAAATATTTAAAAAAACAGAAGTAATCAATATATGCAGTGTATATATTACGTATTTAAATGATATTATTTGGAGAAAATATTGTCTTCTTTCTATTTACCCAATCGTTGGTGATTTTAAAAAATGGTTTTGGTTTTTCATTTAATTTATTTTTTAATGTTTTGTTAACGTTTTGTTTTATCTTTTGAGAATAACGTTGTAGACTTTCACCAAGCAATTAACACTAATCAATCTGACTTATCTAGTTGATTTTGGTTTTAATGTTTCAGGGCTGGAAAAGTTGGTAACAGGGTTGGATAGAATTTATGATATTTCCAGGGGGCGCCCGACTGTGAAGTGTTTTGTTCAGATTTTCTGTCATATCATTCATTATGTAGTTTTTATATCTATTTTATATTACTTTTTCAACTCAATCTACGCGGAGGCCTCTAAATTTCCCCATTAGGAATAGTTTCATGAAAAGCGTACAATTACTGACGATTCCTCCTGATAAAGTATGTTTTCTGAAGTTAAAAGAACAAATGATGGAGTTCATAAAACATAACACCTGAATACTTGGAAAACAGTAAACATTACGAGTAGAGATGGCTTGATGCAAGGTGAATATGCAGAGACAGGGATTCATTTTGAACTAATGTAGCATTGAATGCGATTGTGGAATTACACAGAACACCACATGCTTATTTGTCTGAATATTGGAACTACATGATCTGGATTGGACCTGATAGATGCGAATGGTAGACCACTCCTTGTTGCCTCCTTCTGGAAACACGTGACATAATTGATAATTGATGGCCGGACACGGAAATAAATTAATGTTCTGGTTAGTAAGAAGACATTGCCATATGCCAATAAATTCACTATTTGTATATTTTACAATCATGTATCTAAATAAATAAAGATATCGTTCTAACCTATGCCTAAATATTTTTTTATATTTTATTTCATAAAATTAATAACTCATTTTCTAGAAATAAAATGAGTGAGAAAAGAAGTTAAAGAAGATACGTTTACAAAACATTATTTTCATTGATTAAGTATTCAATTATATTGAAATACATGCTGGAGCAGGCAGCCTTCCAGGCCCAAATTTCAATATCCACTTTTTAATTACAGTTATTGAGCAAGTTCCTTGTCAAAAGTAAGAATGCGTACATTGGGGAATCAATATGGACATTGCAGAGTCCCTTTTAAACTATCACATAATAATTTGAAACAAATATTTTTCTCTATTGTAGTGTTTCAGCCAATGTGCTCTAGTGTTTTGTCTTAATTTTTAAAATTAAAAAAATTCAAATTCAAGTACAATGCAAATTCAAGTATAATGCAAATTTTTTACCCTATCAATTTTCTTCATATATTTTTTTATGTTAGATACAACACGGCTAACAAAGGGTTGAGATATTTTGAAAATGAAATATGGCAACACCAGTTATTAATGTCAGTAGACATCAAAGTCGGATAATTTATAAACAATTTTTTATACACTGCTTTAGGATTTATTGTGATTCTTATGAAGAAAGATTTCTTTGCTTTGTACATTTATTTTGAAAGCATATATCAAGTACGTTCAAATTGAGATGTTCTAAAAGTTATAAGCAGAAAATATTCATTATGATCAATTTGGTTCTTGGAAAAGACGAACATTTATTTTGCCGGTGAACATTTACCTTGATACTGTTTCATATATTTTTTTTTTTTTTTTATCCACTTTGCACGGATTTCTCCTGTTACACAAAGAGGGTTTGCTTCTAGCGTTAGCTTATTCGTTAGGAATAATATCAGCCAGGATTCTTCTCATACTGCTAGGCGGTACCGAGAATATATCAACCGTGTCATTCAGTTGGTTCAATATCTCTATACCACGCGTGACTGAGTGTTTAGCCATGATATTCGTCCTGTAAGTTGGTATGTAGAACAGAGGGTGATTCCTTGCACGGATATATTTATTGGGTACATATAAACTTAGTGCTTCTAGAATCGCGGGACAGTTAAAGGAACCTTGGAAAACCTTTATTAGGAATATCGCAATGGATTCTTGCCTTCTTGTTTCAAGGCTTCTATAGTTACACACCGTGAGAAGTTCGGCATGGTGAGCATATTTTGGGTAATCGCCCTTTGTTCTGTACCATAGATATCTGAGGAATTTTTTTTGTATTTGTTCTATATTGTTTTTGTATTTGAGCTGGTGAGGAGCCCAAACCGTAGATGCATATTCTAATTTGGTTCTAATTAGATAATTATATAAGTTTCGGAGGATATCGGTGCTGTTAAATTCTCTTGATATTCTCATTACAAAACCGAGTAGTTTGTAACAGTCCGATATCAAACGTGAGACATGGTTAACGAACGTGAGTCTGACATCGAAGGTTACGCCCAAATCCTTGAATTCAGAAACTCTGTTTAGTGCCACTCCCTGTATAGTATACTGATGGTGGATTGGTGAAAACGATCGACTATAAGATACACAGACACATTTATTAATGTTGAACAGAAGATGATTTTGCTCACTCCAGGAGACTAGGGAGTCTAGGTCCTGTTGTAACTGTGCACAGTCGTGAGGTGAATTGATCTATGATATATAGTATATTATTAGGATGCGGACAAAATGTGGAAATAATGCGGACTGAAAGAAGATACAGTGCTAAGGATGATGAAAGTAGCTTTGAGATGTTTGTGTCATATAAATATAATAAGAATGAATGATTAATATTGACAAAAACATTTTAAAAGAATCATATAAAGGTACAAGAAAATTTGGAAGAGCTAGAAAAAACGTGATACGATCAAAATAATGAAATTCTGGAAGAGTGAAAAAGCTTTTATAATAGGAGAGTTATGTATGAAAACGTGTCGTTCGTTCCTGGGCCTCGTAGTCGAGAATCTCTTCGCCATTCCTACTGCAATTCAATTGGAAAGATAAGCTGTGCCGTGGAATTAGTTTTTTTAAGTGAGTGAGTTGTTGCACATCAACAAACTCGTTAGTCACATCGCTGTATTTGATCTGATTGCACACCGAAGTGAGATGAGAGCACACCGTCATATTTTTTCCCTCTTTTTGAAAGAATAGATATGACCGAAGTCATAGGTATCCTTATACCCCCGAATACAGGCAGAAAAAAATGCCTGTGTCAGTAGAGAGGAGTAAGTAGTACAGCGCGGGGATCGAGCCGACAACCTTACGCAAGAAGTGTATGCACGTGGCAGAAAGGAAAGATTTGCCCTCTCAACCAGTCATCAGTCTTTTCAAATATTATTCATAATATTTCTATGTTAAACCTTGGTTTTTAGATTCGATTCCTGATAGACTAAAATTTATATGACATGACTGATGATTATCAATATACTTTTGATTGGTTTCACTTTGACGCCCTTATTTGTATGAATTTATTGTGCTGGTACTAAGTTGTAACCAATTTAATTCGTGTGTTCTTAATAGTTACAAAACTGCGATACTTAAATATTTCCTTAAATTATGAGGCACTGAGGAGAGCTTTTAAGAACCAATTGGGTAGAAATACAAAAAAAAAGTTACTACTCTAGGGTTAAGCCCTCATTTGTTCTCGATATATCATTGTTTTTTTTTGCTCTGAAAATTGCCATTACAAGTGTTTTATGGTTGTTGAGAATATTAAACAGATTGTCTGTTAATTTTCGGATTTCAGGTACCGCATTATTGGCGTATTATATCTCATCTCCGTTAATAAATAAGACATAACTCAATAGATATGGGTATAATCGATTTAGTATTTCGGATTTCACGAACCCGTCAGGGCTCACCTTACTTGAAACACGTGTGGCGATTCCGCCGATAATCCGACGCAGTTTGAAGCTGTGCCAAGATCATTTGTAACATAATAACTCATACGGCTCAATTCTGTTACTCTAGATATATATGTTAGATGCTGCTTGTATGATCTTATGGATGTACTATGAGGATAAGACGGAGAGAAGAAATCAAATAAATGCTCATGTTTTAGCGTAGGTGAAATTCATTTTGTTGACATTTCCGAGTGAAATATTTTACATTATTGTCATTGAAAAGATAATAAAAGATATTATTACGATTAGTATTCATATTTTCTTAGTATGATTATTAAACTGAAATAATTTATGTTTTTCTGCTTCCGTGTTCATTTACTTTCACATATCATCAGTGTTTGATTTGGATCTTGTTATGAAATTATTGTGTCGTCACATTATGGTGGTAATGGTATGGGGTATGATTAAAATGTCTTGAATATATGAAATTAATGATCAAAATCATGTTGGAGTCTAAGCTTTTAGACGCCAAGGAGCTTGATCGGTCTAGGTAGAAAAAAAAGTTAAATACTGTTAAACCTACAAAGACTTAGTATTCAGAGAGACTGAAAACAAATGCCGTAAGATTGACATGAATGTAACATAATCATTATTATACTTACACATAATTACTGTATTACATTTTCGTTGCATACAATAAACTCTTATGGGCTAATGGCCACATGCCAATCTCTTCCAATTAACCAGAAAGTTACCGGCTGTCGTAAGACTCTCACCATCGTTGCTTTAAATAGTGATTTAATTAAATATCTCTTTAATGTCGAAATGTATTTTTCCATGACTCAGATTTTCTTATCCCATCTTCCTTATCTTTTTCCAGTCTTTGGCGATAGTTTATTGTTTAATTTTTATTTTTTTTATATTTCAAGTATGTTTAATTTTTTTTTATTGAAAATATTTTCTAATCTTTTACCCCGCAATTCGTACGAATCTGCGAACTCTTTTTTAGTTGTTCAGAAGGGATTGCCGTATGGTAATAAATTCGCCAATTATATACTGTACAATGAAGTGTCTTCGAAAATGTTAAAGAGGCCTTTCGTTCAGGCTGGAATCTTAATCGACTCCGCTTATTCCGAGTTGGAAGACCAACGTCTTATCAACTTGGTCACGGAGGTCATCACGGTATCTTATCAACCAGGTAACGCAGGTATGGTCTTCACAGATCAAAACAGCCATATTACTTTTACGAAGTTTCTTTTTCAGCACTTATCAATATTACTGTAAAATTTATTTAGTTTCAAGAATATTATCGCAAGACTACAACTTCCGTAGCCTACTGCTAATATTCTTAACTTACACCCAGAGGCTTCGGCTTCGATTCTCAATGGTACCAATAAAAAATGATGTCAGTCTGGTAATCGCCTGGTAACAATACCTGCACGCGCTGGGCGATAGTTTTACCAATATGTCCAATAATGAACCACGAGTTCCGTGACTACTCCAGAAGTTCTAAAAAACCCAAAGGCTCAATTACTGTGGCCGAAGAAAATATTGTCTCCATACCACGCTCTTTAGTATATCCGAAACACCAATTCGGATATATTGAGTGGTACCATATGCAGAAAGAAAGATTTAGTTTTATTTATTCTCAAATTTTTCCTGCATCTATTAACCTGTTGATTTACGCTAATATGTGTATCTTCGTAGCGGGTCGGGTAGCGATGATGGAATAAAGTTAGCTTTTTGTGCCAGCGATAAAAGATTGCGGCGGATGTGTCAATAAATCCAGAGGAAAATGGACCGTGACCGATAATTTAGCTTGCGGTGCACGTAACGATGCACTTTTATGCAAACAAATGCGTCACTTGGACAGCGCGGGGAGATCTGCCAGAATACGACGTAATTGGCGAGACAGCGTTGGTCATTGGCGAGGCGCTGTTAAATAGCTTGTGACCCGTCAACTGTTAAATTAACATTTTTATTTTCTTATAATGGCTTATAGGCCAGCTTGATAGCTTAGCAGTTCAGTTCTTATTTTGTTATGTGGGACAAAATAAGCCCACATCCAGCAAGAGCTATACTAGAAGATATAAATCTTCCTTATTTTTTTGTATAAACGCGACGTCACGTAGTGACGAAGAAGGAACTGTCCAAAGAGACTCCTCTGGAGACGACATATCTGAGTAAAATAGTATATACGTACCATCACTTATGTTCCTGTCGGGATACACAGAACAAACAGAGTGCCAGACTTTCCTATCTCGATACAGATACTTTTCCCTCTTTTACATCCATCAAGCTCCTCATTCAACTTCCACGATTACGAACTTGCGTGCGAAAGGTCGTCGGTTCAAACCCCATGCTATGCTACTTCCCACCAATGACAAAGGCATTTTTTCCGCCTAGCGTTCGGGGGTATAAGGATCATTCCGTACTCTGTCGTACATTGTCATCCCATATATTCTTCTCAATGCACGCATTTCCACAGCATTTATTCGGCTCCTATAAGTCCTTATAAGTCCTGAAGCGATCATCAATCAAACCCTTTTGACATTGTATTGTATAATACTATCGTTGTATACAGCACAACCAGGCAATTTTATAATCATAACACAATCTCTTCCAACCAACCACAAAGATGTTACAAAGGCCGTTAGTTAAACCAGACTGGAAACGTTATTAAAAAAAACTGTCAACAGCGGGAAGTGAACTCTCAACCTCCAGGCTTCAAGACACGCGTCTTACCAACTAGGCCACGGAATTTGTCTCTGTCATATCTGAATTCACTGGTGTATGACGATTATAAGCTGTCGTTTATAACTTTTTAAGCACTAAACCACTAAATAAGTTTCTCGATATTTTTAAATTCTTATTTTACATATTGAAATTATCAAGCAAATCGTATAAAATCTTACATGAGTTTCACAATGTTTTTGCGAAAAAATTTTTTTTATTAAAATATTGGTTTGTAAAATTTACAACATTTTAAGGTTAGGATTTAGTATTAAGTATGTAGGAACTACTATCATTGCTGAATATTGTCAACACACACGGTCAACGACCTACGAAACGACCTTTGGATATGTCCAAAGGTCGCATACCAAAACATTGAAATTGTTTACCCACAAATACTATTTACGATACATTCCACAGTAGAAAGAGAACGCATCACGCTGTCTCGCCGTTTTCGCCAACAAATTGTCTACCCACAATATTATTTGCGATGTCTGCAATATTTCAATCGACCATTTCTGCACGCACAGAAGCGAGATAAAAATATATTGCGGGCGCACTCCCGCGCCCATTCTGAAATGTATAAATAACCACTTACCGATAAATAAAGCATCATTAATTATTAATTATTATTCATTGATTCATTCACTCTCTCTTTCCGCATTGCTAATTGACGTATTTTATTTAAATACCAAATAATCAAAATCATCATCGCGTCCTTCAAAGACATTCCGCTTAAAGTATATAGGACGCTCTTTTAATCGGAGCCTTGCGGAAGAAAGGTGGCAATGGAAGAATGTTTCATAGAAATATTTTAAGTAACGGGTTGTCATTTAAGTAAAATTAATTAAAAAAATATTCAATTTATCATCGTAATGCAGGGACTTATTGCACTTGTGTTAATATTAGTGTATGGTAGTGAAACATGGGGTGAGAATGTATGACAGAATAAGATTTATTATTAAAGATGATCTGTGCTAAAACCTACAAAGTTAAGTAGAGTGAAAATCATGTTAAAGGTGGTTTAGATATATTCTACAATAACGCCAAAAAAAGGCTAATTAAACGTGTTTACAATACAAGCATGAGTGCGAGTCGTGATGAAAGATGACAGAGGAAAGTATGCTTGGATCAATTGAATGAAATTTTGAAAGAAAAAAAGATAAGAAGTAGAAACAGAAGGAATTGTATAAACATATGTATGGATTTGTAGGAGGAGAAGAAAGCATTAATGCATTTAAACACATCAACGAATAATGTAATATTTAGCGTGTTTATGGCCAAATAGCAATGTCTTGAAGTATTACGTAAATTGGAAGTTTGTCGCTCTATCCTCTCTGTCTACCCCAACAGGAAAAGGAGCGATATATGAACAGATTTATGACCGCTTTCGTGCATCGCAGACTTTGTACATACACACATGTATAGCGAGCCTCGAGAGTGCCATTAGAAAGAATAAGGGAGGCAAAACCTCTTTTGCCCAAAGGCAATATGCTTATTTGGCTCCCATTACATACAATGGCGTGCCGACTTCAATAAAAGTAAAGGTAGGAAAACCATTTAGACAGTCGATCGGAGCGTGGTTATTATTGCGACAGGATTTTGAGTACTTGGGCTTTCAGGATGAATGAGGAGTGGAAAAGATTTGTGTGAGCTCGTGAGTGTGGGTTTGTTCTTGTTGTTTTAATTTTGGTTGTTTTTGTATTTGTGTTTCTGTGTATATTTTGTTTTAATTTCAATTTTTATTCTCATGATTGTGTGCGGTATATTGTGGGATGAATATTTTTGGTATTTCTGGAGTGATTATGTGTGAGGACTTGAATTTCGCAAGAAGTTTCCAATTGTAGTTGAGTGTCACTGTTTTTGTGTAATCAAAAATCGGAAAGAAGTATCGATTTATTTTTTCATGCTAAATATCCTCAATGAGATACAGGCAAAAGCCGAGTTTACTTGAGATACGACAAATGAAAGGCAACAAACCCAGATCCATTAAAATTGTATGTCCAACTCAAATTACCTGTTGTTTTTTTCGCAAATTGTGTATATTTCTTGTCATGTGTAATAATAAATAAAATAAATAAATAAAATAAAATCTAAAATATCACCTTTGAGGGGAGTTTGATCTCTAAACGGCATTATATAAAATTATCCTTTTATTATTAGTAGTATCGCAAATTATTACGTGACAAAATTTGCATATTATGCGAATGCAATGTAGCATCACTGAAGAGTTTATGAACAAATATGCATTGCAAGCTGCTTAATGAAAATTCCGTGCCGTGAAGAGAGACTAGCAGTTATTGGTACAGTTAGTAAATATTGTATCGTGTCTTACCTCGTAGATTCTAATTTATGGACGGACATTAGATCTAAATCAGGAGTTCCCAAAGTGGTTGATATCGATCCAGGATGATGTTACGACTGAACTTTACAATGGGGTAAAAATAACCTTATTTATTTGTGTATGGATATGTCACGTAGGTGACAGGCTTAAAGGGACAAACTAAAATCGTTACACTTAGGAAATAATAGTATTTTGTAGGAGAACGTGGCATAGATCTTCTTTTAGTAAAATATTTTGGCTAGCATTTTTTTTAAGTCGTGTATTAACAAATCGATGCAAATAATCAAGTTTTGAAATAACAAGTAAAACAAATTTGTAAAATATGTAGCAACAACGTTCATCATTGCATTACTTTGTTAAAATGATCCTTGGTTCAAACTGCATTTGTGTAAATAAATAATCTACTCTTCTGTCACATTGTCTAAATCAATAGTTCCCAAAGTGGTCGATATCGACCCCCTAGAGTCGATTTGATTTTTTTAGGGGTCGATAGTTTCAATAAAAAAAATTGGGGTTCGACGACAGCGAAAATAGACCCCTTACTACTGCTATTTGTTTGTTACTTCAAAATATCTATGATTGCAATAGGTACCTAATTAAGAAGTGAAATAATTCAAAAACACATTTTTTTGATAAAAACAGTATTGAAGCATTTCCACTTACTTAAGCAAGAAGCACAAGAAGTTTTTGAAATGTGATGATATCGAAGAATGCTAAGAGTCATGATGTTATAGCGAATATGTGCCTTGGAGGTTTTTTTAAGTGAGCGAGTCGTTGGACACCAGCAAACTCATCGGCCACATCGCTATACTGCCGATGGCACACCGAAGGGAAACGATTGGAGCACACCGGTATGTTTTTTTTCTCTTTTTCGAAATAAAATATATGACCGAATTCATTGGTATTCTTTCGCCAAGGCGGAAAAAAATCCTGTGTCATTCGAAGGCAGCAGCACAGTGCGGGGTTTAAACCGGCGACCTTCCGCACGGAAGTCCAATACAATACCGCGCGGCGTGGTATCTCAAATGTATATATTCATAAAGCGGCTTATGTTACCATAAGACATTGAGTTCGAACAGCGCAGAAATTTGCCGGTACTTTAACAGAAAACTATCCTTTGCTGCTAATACAGTAGATCAGAGTAGCCAATCAGCTCGAAGATTTACCGATGTAAGGCTGAATAAAGATGTCTTCAGAAATAATTGACTCAATTATCATCGCGATATCATAAAATGTGATCGATAAAAAATTATTGCAAAATTACAACTGGCGAAGGGATAAAATTGAAGCTTAAAAGTTTGCTATTAACGCTTCCATGGCCAGAGATCAGATCCAATAGTCAGTTTTCTTTTAGTCAGCTTCGGCGCTCAAATAGATGAAAGCAACCCGGATTCGTGATACATGTTATCTTCCTTTCAAATTCGCCCTTCGATGCCTCATCATAGCCTTAAACCTATGCGTCTTGACTTTAAAATAAATTAACTCTTATTTTTTTCTCCTGAGAACACTTCTCATTTGTTAAGATTCGACTTTTTACTATTTCTTTTTAATTTTTACAATCTAATAAACAAAGCACTCTCCTGCCTAACTAGGTGAAGGGCCGTACTAAGGCAGGTAGTTTACATCAAACAAAATATAACGTTGAAAAATGGGTACATAGAGCAGTCATGGGTAGAAAACAATTCCACCATAGTTACATACATTATACAAATAAGAACATTTAAATCAGAAATATTTATTTCACAATGGATCTTTAACTGATTTGCAGGTATCATAGGCACTTAACAGCCCACAAGAAATAAAGGAAAAGGGAACTGCATATGAAATATAATAATAATAACAATTATAATAATAACACCAATAATTATAATAATAATTATTATTATAACAATAACAGCGACAATGATAATATAATAATAATAATTATTATTATAATAATATTAATAATAATTATTACTATTATTATAACAACAACACCAACTATGATAATATAATAATTATAATTATAATTATAATAATAATAAAAGTACTAATTATGATTATAAGAATAATAATAATAATATTAATAATAATAATACTAATAATACGAATGTTAATAATACAATAATAATAATAACAACAACAATAATAATAACAACAACAACAATAATAATAACAACAATAATAATAAAATATTTCTCCATTGCATAAATTATCAGACTTACAAACGAGTAAACGCAATTAAATAAGACTTTCATGATATCACGTGATGATAGAATGTATGTAATGTACCATATCCATTTTGATTTTTACAGCAATTCCACAGAGGGGAAATGTATAAAAAGAACAAGTTATTAACGTAGTTGTAATTGCAGCTCATAAATTTACGGTAATAATCAGAACAAAACGTGTATTGCGTAATAAACTTTGAGTTTCAAGAGATGTGACAGAAATATCTTACCTCTGCGTGTCACTATAAAGTGTCTTGTTTACTGCAGAGTGCTGGAGGGCGTTAGTTAAGCGAGACCCACTTTGAGAAAATCTCTTGGTTAACACCAAAAATATGACTCCTTAATGTCATATTTGCTGTTTATGAGGAAAAATGTTTCATATTCCTTCAAATATTTCACTTTTAGGACAAGTAAGCATTTATATTGTTGTTAATTGACAAACTTTTGTTGAATGTGCATGATCATTCACGCCATCGTGAATTTAGATTATTATCGGTGCAGTATTTATGAACTGTATTCTTTATTATTAAGAGCGTTACAACTCTGAATTTGAATTTAGATTAGTATCGGTGCAGTATTTATGAACTGTATTCTTTTTTATTAAGAGCGTTACAACTCGGAATTTGAATTTAGATTATTATCGGTGCTGTATTTATGAACTGTATTCTTTATTATTAAGAGCGTTACAACTCTGAATTTGAATTTAGATTATTATCGGTGCAGTATTTATGAACTGTATTCTTTATTATTAAGAGTGTTACCACTCTGAATTTGAATTTAGATTAGTATCGGTGCAGTATTTATGAACTGTATTCTTTATTATTAAGAGCGTTACAACTCTGAATTTGAATTTAGATTATTATCGGTGCAGTATTTATGAACTGTATTCTTTATTATTAAGAGCGTTACAACTCTGAAATTGAATTTAGATTATTATCGGTGCAGTATTTATGAACTGTATAGTATTCTTTATTATTAAGAGCGTTACAACTCTGAATTTGAATTTAGATTATTATCGGTGCAGTATTTATGAACTGTATTCTTTATTATTAAGAGCGTTACAACTCTGAATTTGAATTTAGATTAGTATCGGTGCAGTATTTATGAACTGTATTCTTTATTATTAAGAGCGTTACAACTCGGAATTTGAATTTAGATTATTATCGGTGCTGTATTTATGAACTGTATTCTTTATTATTAAGAGCGTTACAACTCTGAATTTGAATTTAGATTATTATCGGTGCAGTATTTATGAACTGTATAGTATTCTTTATTATTAAGAGTGTTACCACTCTGAATTTGAATTTAGATTAGTATCGGTGCAGTATTTATGAACTGTATTCTTTATTATTAAGAGCGTTACAACTCTGAATTTGAATTTAGATTATTATCGGTGCAGTATTTATGAACTGTATTCTTTATTATTAAGAGCGTTACAACTCTGAAATTGAATTTAGATTATTATCGGTGCAGTATTTATGAACTGTATTTTTTATTATTAAGAGCGTTACAACTCTGAATTTGAATTTAGATTATTATCGGTGCAGTATTTATGAACTGTATTCTTTATTATTAAGAGCGTTTCAACTCTGAATTTGAATTGAGATTATTATCGGTGTAGTATTTATGAACTGTATTCTTTATTATTAAGAGCGTTACAACTCTGAATTTGAATTTAGATTATTATCAGTGCAGTATTTATGAACTGTATTCTTTATTATTAAGAGCGTTACAACTCTGAATTTGAATTTAGATTATTATCGGTACTGTATATATGAACAGTATTCTTTATTATTAAGAGCGTTTCAACTCTGAATTTGAATTTAGATTAGTATCGGTGCAGTATTTATGAACTGTATTCTTTTTTATTAAGAGCGTTACAACTCGGAATTTGAATTTAGATTATTATCGGTGCTGTATTTATGAACTGTATTCTTTATTATTAAGAGCGTTACAACTCTGAATTTGAATTTAGATTATTATCGGTGCAGTATTTATGAACTGTATTCTTTATTATTAAGAGCGTTACAACTCTGAATTTGAATTTAGATTAGTATCGGTGCAGTATTTATGAACTGTATTCTTTTTTATTAAGAGCGTTACAACTCGGAATTTGAATTTAGATTATTATCGGTGCTGTATTTATGAACTGTATTCTTTATTATTAAGAGCGTTACAACTCTGAATTTGAATTTAGATTATTATCGGTGCAGTATTTATGAACTGTATTCTTTATTATTAAGAGTGTTACCACTCTGAATTTGAATTTAGATTAGTATCGGTGCAGTATTTATGAACTGTATTCTTTATTATTAAGAGCGTTACAACTCTGAATTTGAATTTAGATTATTATCGGTGCAGTATTTATGAACTGTATTCTTTATTATTAAGAGCGTTACAACTCTGAAATTGAATTTAGATTATTATCGGTGCAGTATTTATGAACTGTATAGTATTCTTTATTATTAAGAGCGTTACAACTCTGAATTTGAATTTAGATTATTATCGGTGCAGTATTTATGAACTGTATTCTTTATTATTAAGAGCGTTACAACTCTGAATTTGAATTTAGATTAGTATCGGTGCAGTATTTATGAACTGTATTCTTTATTATTAAGAGCGTTACAACTCGGAATTTGAATTTAGATTATTATCGGTGCTGTATTTATGAACTGTATTCTTTATTATTAAGAGCGTTACAACTCTGAATTTGAATTTAGATTATTATCGGTGCAGTATTTATGAACTGTATAGTATTCTTTATTATTAAGAGTGTTACCACTCTGAATTTGAATTTAGATTAGTATCGGTGCAGTATTTATGAACTGTATTCTTTATTATTAAGAGCGTTACAACTCTGAATTTGAATTTAGATTATTATCGGTGCAGTATTTATGAACTGTATTCTTTATTATTAAGAGCGTTACAACTCTGAAATTGAATTTAGATTATTATCGGTGCAGTATTTATGAACTGTATTTTTTATTATTAAGAGCGTTACAACTCTGAATTTGAATTTAGATTATTATCGGTGCAGTATTTATGAACTGTATTCTTTATTATTAAGAGCGTTTCAACTCTGAATTTGAATTGAGATTATTATCGGTGTAGTATTTATGAACTGTATTCTTTATTATTAAGAGCGTTACAACTCTGAATTTGAATTTAGATTATTATCAGTGCAGTATTTATGAACTGTATTCTTTATTATTAAGAGCGTTACAACTCTGAATTTGAATTTAGATTATTATCGGTACTGTATATATGAACAGTATTCTTTATTATTAAGAGCGTTTCAACTCTGAATTTGAATTTAGATTATTATCGGTGCTGTATTTATTAACTGTGCTATTAAGAGCGTTACAACTCTGAATTTGAATTTAGATTATTATCGGTGGTGTATTTATTAACTGTGCTATTAAGAGCGTTACAACTCGGAATTTGAATTTATATTATTATCGGTGCTGTATTTATGAACTGAGCTATTAAGAGCGTTACAACTCTGAATTTGAATTTAGATAATTATCGGTGCTGTATTTACGAAAAGCTATTAAAAGCGTTACAACTCGGAATTTGAATTGAGATTATTATCGGTGATGTATACATGAAATAAGCTATTAAGAGCGTTACAACTCTCACGCGAAATTATCTTGTTGAATAAAATTAACGATTTTGATATTTTTCATACCTGGATGTATAAATTGAGGATTGAACTAGTTATAAAAATTCTAGGCGAAACGGAAAAGTTCAAAACATAAATTGTATGCAATAAAGCCTCATGTACACGTATAGTGGGCAACTGTCTGCAATTTTAGCTTATCGAGTTATTATTTTAATCCATATTTTTTTTCAAAAATTGACCTAACTATTTCTATGTATATAATATATTCAACGATCTACGTGGTCTAGTTGGTACGACTCTGGACTTTCACAAACTCGATTCCCGGTGGTACCCAATTTTTTTTCAAAAAGGTTTCAAATCTGGTCTGGAAACAAAACTCGCGAGCACGAGATGTATCATATATTGTTGCATCTTAATGAACTCTCAACACGTGCGCTGACGAACTGTGAATTATTGGCCTATTTGTGGTTTTTAACCCAAAGGTTTGATTACTGGGACAATATCTATAAGAAGAATATTGAACGGCGTGTAGCGATACGAAACAAAGTCAATGGGACACTAAAACAAA
This sequence comes from Odontocerum albicorne, assembly GCA_949825065.1. Lineage (NCBI taxonomy): Eukaryota > Metazoa > Arthropoda > Insecta > Trichoptera > Odontoceridae > Odontocerum > Odontocerum albicorne. The sequence continues at coordinate 40,283,328 of OX463846.1, forward strand.
TATACTCGAAGCAACCAGTATGAAAATCTGCTAAATTGTACCAACTTTGATTTATGGAAGTGAAAGGTGAATGTGGAAAAATACTGAAAGAGCCAATTGAATGCTGGAGAAATGCGTGCACTTAGAATAATACATGAGGTGATAATACTTTCGTTGTATGCAGTACAAACTGAAGGGCTTATTGCCATGCGGCAATATATTTCAACCAACCAGAAAGATTTAAAGAGGTCTTTAGTGAAAACCAGACTGAAATCCTTTTTAAAAAAAATCTGGATTCCAACGGGAATCGAATCCGCAACATCTGGGAGATAAGCGTCTTACAAACTAGGCCAAGGAGGTCGTTTATGACAACATACGGAACAAAGTTATTAGGGATAAATGTGCACTTGATATGTTGAGTAAAGTAAAGAATTACACTTTGAGATGGTTTGGGCATATATGATAGAACAAATGCATGAAGGAAGACTAAAAAAAATAATATTTATTGCAAATGCAAATGGAAGACATGAGGGAGGAAGGCCAAAAAAGTATGGTTGTATTAAGTTAATTATATTTGGCAAAAAGGAAACAAAAAGTCAGAGAAATCCTAAGATTTGTATGAGAAAGCGTATGGATGGAGAAGAAACGAAACATTTCTATTGAGAAAGAAAAGTCTAGCGATTTAAATAAATAAATATAGGCTTATTGAAAGCAACATAGTATGTACAAAATATATTTAAATAACACTTCTAAAACACATAAATTGCAGATAATACATTAAATACATAAGCTATCAAAAGGTCTGGGCTCATCTAATAACATCCCCTCGGCCAAGATACACCCCACCAATATAAGGCGAACCCAGCCACGGGGACACCAGATGTTTTTCAGCCCACACCCTTGGACACGTAGAACAAGAATATAAAAAAAACACAGAAAATAAATAGATGACAAAAAAAATATTATACATTCAAGAGAGAATACATTAAAAGGTCCGGGCTCATCCCACAAACATTTTCCCGGCCGAGATACATCCCACCAATGTAGGGCGAGCCCGACCGCAAGGGCATTTGCATTTGCCCTCTCTGCATGTATTATACTATATGTACGACAATATTGTCTCCCAGTTACAATATTCAATATATCCACGTCATTATTTCGGTTATGTTGAGTAGCACCATACGAAAGAATGAATGAATTTTTTCATCAATATAATTGATCGGACGTCAAGACCGGAAATTCTGAATTATTCAGAAATATCCACTGTCGGTTGGAGGACCAGACAAATTTTATGAAAAATGGCCCAGTTAAAAAATTGTCGAAGATCAAAGATTTGAAAACAAAACAGTCTTTATTTTCTAAATTATCTCGCAACTCGTCACACATTCCCATCTGTAATTTTTTACCTTACGCCCCATTTCTTCCGTCGACATTCGGGACAGATGACAAATTCGATACTTTAGAAAATATTCCGAGTCTTTTTTACAGGTAAATAAAGTGGATGGTTAATGAATAGACCCCGTCTGAATGTTTGTACGACTTTATCAAGCGTCTGCTGTTCTACCAATTTGTATGTGGCGCATTCTGGGATTACAGCGAAATATTAACGAAATTTCTCATTTGACTCAAATGGATTGACTTGCTGAAAAAATATTTTGACGTGTATCGCTGGAAGGTTGAGACATTTATCAAAACAAATTAAATTCTTATTCTTGGAAGAATTTTCTCTTGGAATATATCAATACTTATGTTTTTTCCCCTGTTATATGTAGATCTTAAAACATATTAATTTCTCCTATCTTTATTCGATAAGGCTTACTAAAAACGAAGGCAATTAAAGGGATATGATAAGTAAGCTGTTAGAAATTTGCCTAGTTTAAGGTTTGAAGTGAATTTAGCGAAATCAAAGGTTACGGTTATAAAGGGTCTTTCGAATTGTGTGTTTTTTTTTAATTCCATTTTTTTTAATTCTTGAATAAAACACACAATTTGCTTTTTATCGGTCGTTAAGTATAATGTATGATATTTAAAGACAAAAAACAATATCTGCCAAATGTTCACCTCTTGCAGCTCCACAGATGTCCACTCTTTTGTCAAAATTTTCGATGACATTTTGGCATAATTGCGGTTTTAACTCATCAATAACGCGAATAATTTCGTCCTCCAGCTCAGGAATTGATTGAGCGTCATTCTTATAGACCTATTTTTTCACGTAACCCCAGAGAAAAAAGGCCAACGGTGTCATATCACATGATCTTGGTGACCAATTAACATCACCATCAACGGAGATTACAATACATAAAATAATTCAACAAGTTGAACGCGTTGTTATACTGTATACGACTCAATTTTTATAAATGTCATACATTACACTTCTCAAATGTCACAAGACCCAGGCCAGTTCGCGATGCCATCTGTGTTTTATCCAAGAATTTAAAAAACCGCTCAATTTGAAAGACCCTTTAGTAAGGGGTTTGGTAAAAAGTGTGTACGATGTGTGAGTTAACTCAGAGAAATTGAAGCAGGTTAATAAGTTCTGTTATTTGGAAATAATTTTTACGTATAACAGGTGAATTAAATGGGGCGTTGATTGAAAAGAATCGACAGGGAACAATATAAACGAAGAATTCAATGTAATGTACAATAACTGCGCTTTATTTAAAGTAGTGTAAATGATAATGTATAAAAGTGTAAGAAGGATAAAAGTAGGATAAATGCTGTGGAGGTGCGTGCAATAGCAAAAAATGTGCAGTGTCAATGTATGAAAGAAGGTGGAAAGAAGACATTAGAAATTAATGCATGAATAAAATTGATGTTTTAAGTAAGATGAAGAAAGGAGCTTTAAGAATGTTTGGACATGTGCAAAGGATGAATGCCGAATAAACGACTAAATGATTAAACAAGCCAGAAGTGCATGGTGTGCGCGGGATAGGTAGATCGAGGAAAACAAGTCTGTATCAAATGGATTAGATTTTAAAATAATACAAAATGAGAAGTATGAACATAGAAGATTGTGCAAAACGAGATGTGTGAATGAGGAAGAGGCGAAAGCTGTGTGCTTGGATATAAAAAGTAAAGATCTGTTCTCTTTGTCTGGTGCGCAGGACTCTGTATGATGATATGCATTAAATAAAGTTCATTTTGCATCCATTTGAACTCAGGGTTTGTTAATGAATCGTTATATCAAATCAGTTATTAATTTTTTAGAACTTTGCCAAGTGTATTTTGCTACAATTTATGCCGGATCTATTTCATAACCACCTCTTACGGTGTCACATAGTCTTCCTGTGCTAAAAAAATCCGCCCGTTCCGGTGTTGCGTATTCAATACACATGTAAAAATGAGCGATTTAAAATCGGAAAAATAAGAATATTCATAGCCAATCGCTTAAATTAATTAAAATCAAAAATGAGAAAAATTGAAATCATCGGCCAACATTCACAAAACGGGCAAAGCGACCACCTACCTCTACGGAAAGCCGCTGACCTTACTGAGCGTGAGAAGCGAGCGAACTGAGATTATATTTCTTGTGTTTCCATATACCGAAGTAGAGTGAGAGTGAGACGTGAATAGCGTCGCTTCCTTACCCATAGCGTTTTTTTAGAATGAATATACCTACGTCACACACTGACACACGTTTGATTGTATTGGTGAATTTATTCCCGATTTTCATAAAATATGTCTGATGTGGCCGATAAGTGCTAATTATTATTTATTTTTCATTCAATGCGTAAATGTATTACGGAGGAATACCTAAAATCTGAACCCAGTATTTATTTTATTTATAGAGATATTAAAGTTTTCAGAAGCAATGTGTACTAGTTACACATCACAGGACAGGAAGGGTTAACAGAGTCAGAGAAGGAGAAAAGGAAGAAACAGTACAACATCTTATCGTCATCCACAGTTAATATCCTGCCAATTAGACAGAAAATTAGGCGAATGGAAACTTTAAAGTGGCGAGCATTAATATATTTGTCATAACAAAGAATAACAGTCTTTGGTCAAGTACAATTATTATCTCACTTATTAGATAGAAACCTCCTGTATTGTATTGTAGTGTAGTTTCATTGTATACAGCATACCCTGGCTGTCTATTTTATCGCTAGCCAATCTCTTTTAATATTTAGGTGGAAATGAAAACTAAACTGGAACCCATTTAAAAAAAGCTGGGTCAGGCACCTTACGAACTAAGCCACGGAGATCGTCTTTACTCACCTAATAACGTTTTGTTCTTCGCACATTTGCCGGATGTGGGAGGTCATTATTTTGTGTCCAAAAGATATTCCCGTGTAAATTCTTCGAGCCTAACATATAATTGAAGAATGTTTTCAGATTAGGAAAAAAATAGTCGTAAAAAGATTTAGATTAATATAAACAAATAAATATTCATTTTATTAACATAAATAAAAAAAGGAACGCCCTTGTGATCGTGAAGCGAAGGAAAACTATACTTTTCAGGTAGGTTTTTTTGGCTATCTGTAATGAAGTGGATAATCATAAATAAAGCCTCTTCAGGTCAGATTTCGGTGCCGCTAGGTTTATCGATAAATGTTTTTAAGATATCGATTGATCACCTGAGAACCAAAGCTTCGAAGGGTGTGGCAGAGCCAGGCGGTGTGGAGCGTCTTCGAAGGGTGTGTACCGTCCTTGATGGAACAATTTTATGATACCGCTGTTTTCCTGGTGGAACTTATAGGGTGAATGAATTAATCGAATATAAAATCAAACTCATGATCAAATTATTTATTTATGTTATACTTTCTTGCAAAAGTATAAGGCAGGTTTGTTGTTTTAAGACATTTCTTTGAACAACCAGCTTTTGTTTGGAAATCAATTATAATCGGTATCCATGACCGTATACCCGTTTAAAGCTTATTTATTTGTTAAACACTTCATTGTAAAAACAATCTGGCGGGTTTATTGCCAGGCGGAAATCTTTTTCAGCAAATCAGACAAAAGTAAATAAAGGATGTTACATGGTCCCAAAAAAAATTCAAAAGATTATTCATCTTTATGGAATTTATGAACAATATACAATAGTAAAAGTGAGATATCATCAATCAAAGAAAAAGGAAGATATGGTAGAGAGGAAAGAAAAATCAGGAATGAAATGGTATAATACTTAGGGAAAATTAATATTTTGAGATAAATACATACAAACCATCACGCCGTTTCCGTGCCGAGGTAGACATAGAGGACCGATTTCCAGACGTTCGATACACAACCTTCGACTCTTCTACAATACATCGATACATATTCTCATACAGCTCCTAAGATTTATCTTCTTCTTACATTTCCTTCTTTGAAAATATTATTCGGTTGATTCAATCATCCTTTCTTTAGTATTCAATTCATCCTATTCCATGCCTTCAACTCACATTTGCACATTTTGTTAGTCTTTCTTCATTCGTTCACTCCACGAGCCACCACCATCACGGCGTTCTCTTCTTCATCTTACTAAACACATCAAGCTCAAGTTGACCTTCATCCTAAATCACTTAATTCCGTGTTCTGTTATACATTGTCACATCATGTGTTCTGCTCGGTGCATTTCGACCAGTATATATTCTGGCTCTTTTCAGTATTTTTCTTCAACTACATTTTAATCATATATAATAAAGTAAGTTCTAAAATACTGTTGTGGACTGTCCTCTTAGTAGATTATGATAATGTCTGGTTTGAGTATATATATTGATGCCCCATTGACATTGTTACCTATCTCTACAAGCCTTTCTGTCATCTGAAAAAATACTACCTAAATGACAAAAATCTTCAACTTTTTCTAATCTTTTATTACTCACCTATACGAGTATTCCGCATTTACTTTTCCTCTTTTACTTTTCTATCACCATGACTTCGGATTTCGCAACATTCACTCTCAGATCTTTCTCCTATGATTCACATATTTCTTACAATGTACTCATCAGACTTAGTAATTTATCCTCATTCTCTCCTCTCCATGTCATCAACTTACAGCAATCCACACATATTCGTATTCGACATGAGATAAAATTTGAAAAAAAATATTTTTATTGGTGTTTTCTTATACATAAAGATGAACACAATTCTCATCCAGGAAGTCAAAACAAGTGACTGTAAACGATGATGTGTAGAACGATCTTTAATATTCTTTTTACTTTTTTGATATAAATTTGACTAATAATTTAAGAAAATTACATTATTCACGTGAAGTTATGTCGCTTATCATCTTATGATTCTTCGTATTATTTTAATATAATTTTTAGGTGGGTACTTATCAACATTCCCGTTGACAAATCAATACTTCCAAGGGGATTCTAGAAGTTAAGACTTTTACGCTCCGCAACAAACCCCCCCAATTACGAACCCCATCCTTCTCCCCCCAGCGCGACGCGGCCACGACGTGCCTACCTTTTGATTGAGATGATTATTACTCAAACTTGTAAATTATTATTATTATCATCATCGCAACACTGTGACAATGGCGGCGGTAATGACTCGAGAGAACTTTCAAAGCTCTAGGAGGACAATGGATTATAAAAAAGTGGAACTCAGATTGCGGACACCAAAAAAACAAGGTAATTTATTTTTATCAAACACTGTTTATTCCACTTTTTTGTGACAGTATAACCCTACCGGTTTCAAGGCTTTCACTCATCTTCAGGGGAGTACAAACAAGACTTGTGGGATTTTTGATTTTTGAAACGATTTTTATAACACATTTAATTTAAGAGCAACATAAAAAAAATACTAAGCACTAGTACAAATATTCGTACATAGTATCACGCTGTTTCTCTATTGGGGTAGGCAGAAAGGATAGAGCGTCAGATTTTTCCTCTCTCGAAACACACATTTCTCCTCTTTCACACCCTTAGCATACATCTCTTACGATTATTTTTTTTCTTTCAAAAAATAGTTCACTTGATCCTACCATACATTCCTCAGTCTTCCTTTGTCACGTCTTCCCCACACATTTACACTGTATATTTGTTATGTTAGTATTTTTTTCATTCATTCGTTTTAAGTGCCCAAACTTCCTCCTCTGTTAGTGTCAGGTGTGTATCGTCGAATCTTGTGAATGGATTGATGACCCAGTGGTACATTTGATAATCAAGTGATGGAAAATACTTGGAAAATGATGCAGAAAGGATTTCTAATGTCCTCTGCACATCTGGCTTATATACCAGCGTCACTGTATCCCTGTGTCACGTCGACCACTATGTACGAACGAGAGAAATATTTATTTGAATATGTAGATGTTGGATGGAAGAGATTACCGCCTGGCAATAAGCCCGCCAGATTGTATTGCAATAAAAGTGTTAAATAAATATATAAATAAAAATATGTTAAAATTTATTAAAAATTGAAGAAAATTTAAATGAGTAAGCATTATTTAAAATTAACTGTTTTGAGGTTTCTTCCTTCGCGGCACACCCTTAGACTTCTTGCGGCACACTAGTGTGCCGCAACAGACAGTTTGGCAGACACTTCTAGACCGATAGTCATAAATATTGTCATATTAGTCCGACTTTCAAAAGTCTACACTGACTCTAGTGTTGCGAACAAATTGATTTCACACAGGTCATACCAAAGTGCTTCGTTAGGTGCTAAGCTAGGTTTTACGTGACTCATGTTGCTGTCACACCAGAGTGCTACGCATAAATTCATTTGACAGCTGGGAGTGGTTGAGTCAACACACGATGTCACTCTCAAAACTAACGAATTTCATTATAACTTACCATCTTTATTTACTTTCTGTGCAATTTCATTCCATAGTGATTTTATTACAGGTAAATTTTTCTATAATTTGCTCGATGGGTTCTACAAAGGCTCCCTTTTATACACAGCTGTCATTAAAACTTCCGCCATCTTGTAAATTAAACAACACGTCTGTTTGCTAGGAGATTCACTCGATGACTAATCGTCATGCAACGTGGCGCGAAGCGTGCAGTGTAACCACTGCGATAGTATGCGGTACGTTGGTTCGCTAGGATATGTCACCTAACTCGCAACATAGCTCTAAGCATCAAGCGAGGCTCCTACCTGTGTGGCCGAGGCCTTAATGGATCGTCTTTATTGGTCTTTCCAATATGTGTTTGAGAGATGAGTAGAACTTTACATTTATGTTATGTAAAGTAAAACCAGACGATCATATATGGTTATGATTCTTCAGAAAAATGTTTTTTACGGATGTTCGTAACTGTTTCAGATTACAATCGTACGTTAAAAATGCTCGAAGATTCAAAATCTAAACTGATTTCAAAAAGTCTACCAGTGTTAGAGATAAGGGTAACGCGTACTGAAGTATTATAGATATATGAATGGTGTGTGCAGCTTTAGGAATTAATGGAAGGCAAATTTATGATAATGTATAAACATTACACCCCACCTAAAGTCGAATGTGTTAGTATCACATATTAGAAGATCTACGAAGGTTTCTTTGTAGTTCATCTTCTTTTGGTAAGTTTTATGTAGGTGCATATGGGGGGAATACCCAATGTAAAAGCCTTATTTATTCTGAAATTCTAGTTGTTTTATTTTTTGTTATATTTTTAATATTTCTTTAAAAATGAATTCGATTATCGTATAAGAACACTTGCCGTGCTAGTTCTTTAAACGGTGCTTTAAATTTTGTACTTTTTTTTATTACTTCTCGTTTTAGTCTTACGTAAGAATTTTTCACAAACAAATTTGGGTTTCGTCTTTTTTTATTAAAATTCAAATGAGCTTTCTTACGACAATTTAATTATTTTTTTCCTTATCATGGTCACCTTACACTATATATACCTGCTTAGGAATATTTCATCAAGGAAAATATTCTCCGGGACTTAAAACTCTGCCCTACTAAGCCCCTGAGCTAATTGGAAAATTCTTCACTGTGTGTCTACTTTGTTATTACCAGGAAACGTAATTATTCCAAAGTTAGGAAACCTTCCAAATTTCTAGACACACTTATAAAGTATACTCCAAGAAAATCTCTTACACACACAAAATAATAATACCTTTAAATTGTATGTATAGTTTCAAAATTTGTACAAAATGGAAGCAAATTTTGCTATTGCAAATTATACGTTCCATCAAAAACAAAGGAATTCCTCCGTCTACGTTGGTTCATAATTTGGTACTATACGTCCTCTCACGTTAGACTGAGAATGTGAATCTCCTTAATTTTGGCTCTCGATTGATCAGGCTGTAGGCGATATACTTAAGTATGAGAAACGTGACGCCACGCGACCCATAAGATTTGCAGTTAGTGACCTTTATATTTAACTTAAACATTAAATATTTCTTACATTCAAAACAAATGAATGAAAAAAAATTATTATTTATTGACTATACCAGTACACCACTCTTTTATTTACGACTTCCTTTACAGTCCATGCAGTTAGACTCTGGAAGCAGTAACCTACTAATGTTAGACTCGCTGTGTCATTGGCATGTTTTAAAAAGCAGCTGAAAATTTAGTAGTCAGCTATGTAACGTATTTCATTTCCGATTTTCTTTTCCTTTCACCATCCCTTCATTTTCCTTTAATTGATGATGCCTTACTTTTATTTTTAACATTATTCGTGAATATAGTGCTAATAAATAATGATTTTAGTAACTTTTTCCAGCATATAACTTCCTTTATTTACTTTTGTCTGGTTGGTTGGAGAGGATTGTACAGTCTCCTATATTTGTCCGGCCAGATCTCAAGCAGCAAATATCATGTCTAGCTTATAGTCCATCATGTCTAGCATATAGTCCATCATGTCTAGCTTATAGTTCCCCGCTATCATAGCAGTAAGGAGATATCACTCAGGTCGTGAACAAGATAGAGCGAGTGTGAATAGATACCACGCCGGACACGCCCACTGCTTGATCAGGCGATGTTTCAAGCTAAAATTTTATACCTATCCTCAGTTGTATGTCAACTAGAGTCAATAGAAGACGTGTTGTTTCATTATATTCTGATATGTTAAAAATGTAATATCGCGCGGTTATCAAGTGTTTTTTGAAAGAAGGTAAAAACCCGACATAAATGAAACGAAATTTAGACGATGTCTATAAAAAAAAATCTTTTCCGTCATATTCTGTAGTGAAAGATTGGGCTCTACAATTTTACTTTGGCAGATAATCGATTGAAAATAATTCTTATCAAGCAGAACAGCAGAAGTACTCAGTCCAGAAAAAAATACAAATAAAGAAATGATTTCCGCAGTGTTGCACTATTGTGAAAACAAAATAACAGAATATATTTTCAGCGCTATTGAGAAATTAATAATTGTTTGAAAATGTATTTAACTACAGGGTATTGAAAAAAAAGATTATTTTATTTATGTTTTATGTATCTTTTGATCGGTAATTTTTTAAACTTTCTACTTCTTATCTATCTGGCCACTGCAAAGTGTTACCATTATCATATATCATAATTACTTTTCTTCAGTCCTATTTCACAGTTCGTGAAGAATTCTGGGCTTATTTCAATATGTGTAAAATATTTATGTAAGAAAAATATGAAAACACGTTTTGACGATCTGTTGGCCGCCTAATAGAAATTCTCGTACGCGATAGACGTGTGAGAGTATTGTTACCTTTTCACCCGCGGTAATATTTCCTATACATACGATGGCGCACTGTGAGGAACTTGTCTACTCCAGTGGTTCTTTTCCTGAAAGCACGATTATTAAAGCTGAAGACAATATTGTCTTCCAGCCAAGATATCTTGTCTCACGATAAAAGTCTTGAGACAAGAGCTAGAAATATGTGTTCAGGTGATCAAGGGCAAATAGTGAAATAACAAAACGATTTTTTGCAAACATTTCTATATAATTATTGTATCATATAATACGAATTTTTACAAAGTTTGATGAATTTGTTACTTATTTCGATAAATTCTACAAGAAAATGTTTTTTTATCTCAACAAAAATCTTCCTATTAACAATGCAATAACTTTTTTTAGATTTTAAAAAGTAAGTAAATAGGTTGAATATTGCAGTATTTTTGTATCCTTTACATTGAAATTCAACACCGTAAACATTTCTTACATTCAAAACAAATAAATATAACAATTTATTTTATTAACTTTACCAGTTCACTGCTCTTATTTATATTGTAAGTCATGAGACCCCGGAACCAGTTACCAATGAATGTTAGACTTACTTCGTTATTGGCATGTATTCAAAAGCTGCTGAAAATGTTCAAGTCCCTTTCCACCATCCTTTCCTTTTCCTTTGATTGATGTTTTTTTCTTCATCATTAATGGATTTCATGCTAATAAATAATGATTTTAATATTTTTTTATTCATGTAACTTCCTTTATTTACTTTTGTCTGGTTGTTTGGAAGATTACTAAATAGCAATAAGGCAGTCAAATTATACAACGAAGTTTTAAAATCAAATAATTAAGGAATTGTTTAAAACAGATTACCACTTTACAATAAACCCGTCATAATACGCAGTGTAAATAAAGGATTTTATCTTTTAATGTTAACACGTGTATATATCTAATTATAATAAAGAACAAGCTGTTCTAATATTCCCAGATATAATTCAGTCAGCAGGCGGGAGAGAGGGCACTGTAGAAAGGCACGTGTATCTTTTAATTCCCGAATCTGTCTTCCCTCTTCCCTGTGTCCCTAATTCCTCCCCCAGTGGAGACTGGGAGAGTGGAAATTCCAAAATACAAACATTCAATTAAAATGCAAAGTAACACGGCAAAAGGTAAAGGAACGGTTATTCGGGGAAGCGACTCACTTATTTATACAATTACATCTGTAGCCTCCTCTCTCCTTCCACAGAGAGGGATGATCATGCGCCACCTTTTGATTTTATTTGAAATTATATTTTGTTTGAAATTATACATAATCGTTTATTTATTAAACACTTTTATTGCAAATACAATCTGGTGGGCTTATTGCCAGGCGGCAATCTCTTCCAACCAACCAGACAAAAGTAAATGAAGCAAGTAAGTTACGTGGTCGCATAAATAATTCAAATTACTATCCATCCCCACCAAATCCATAAACATATAACATACGTGAGCACACGCCCACGAACCCCACAAAAACGGACAATCACCCGAACATTATTTTTCATGTAAAGTGAGATATCATCAATCAAAAGGAAAGGAAGGGATGGTGGAGAGGAAAGGAAAAGAAAAATCTGGAATGAAACACGTTATTTTACTGACTAGAAATTAAGAGTTTTTTCAGTCGCTTCTTAAAGCATGCCAAGGACAGAGTGAGTCTTATATTGGTTTGTAACTGATTCCAGAGTCTCACTGCATGGACAGTAAAGGACGATGTAAAGAAAGAGGAGCTAACAATTCGTTCTAACATAAAATAAAATGTAATGATATCCTATTATATTAGACGTATGCGTCGTATAGATTAATAATGTAAAATTATTGCCTGTAAGCATTGCCGGAAAGTAATTGCTTGTAATATTGTTGTATTTGCAATAAAACGTTATTTGGTGTGATACTCGCATTATTGCATCAGTATTGTTCGTACGGCTTGGATAAAATTAGATGGGCTTGGGCCAATTAGTAGGTATCGAACGATCCCCGCGTGTAATAACCGATTGGCAAGCAATGAACTAGCAAAGGTGACGGTGTAAGCGGCCAGATATACATATATGCTTGCGACGTGCGATTGGCTATACATGAAGGTCGTAAAATGAATAAAATATATTTTCCTTTAAAATTTTTACTGTGTTTTATTTCAACAAAGTTCAATCAGTCAAAAAAGAGTGTCTTCACCCAGCTGTCACCGAGACTCAATGAAGTCATGCCGGAATCTCCGAGGATTGTGCGGTAATCATCCGCATATTGTAGTCTTTGTGCCGGTGCTGTATAACTGTATTACGTAATAAGCCTAAAAATCAAACAATTTTTCAAAGTGATGTATCAAGTATATCCTTTCATTAACATTACATATAAAAGTTTTCTCGATAAGTATATTAATGTTGGCACCAATAAAGTATTTATGGTGTTATTGAAAATTACTTGAAAACATTTCTGAAATGATTACCGCTAATTGAAGCTTCAGCTCTTAAAAATAATATTGCGGTTAGAATTTGGAGACATGGCTCAAGTTTTTTTTATGTTGACATAATTTATAATATTTCATTCCACATGTTTTATCAGGAACACATTGATATCATAAAGCATCTCTCTCCAGAACGGTCCACATTCTGACACTTCACATCCTTCGGAGATGTAGCCGAAACAGCTCTAAGGCAATCTATGGTTATTATAATAGTTTATTTTTAGGACGTTGAGGGATTGACCCAAGAGCCCCAATGCCTGAGAGTAACCCAAATAAAAACTCTAATTTGCTAACATCTTGGACTCTAATCTACCTTTTACAGACCAAAAAGACTATTTGAAAATTATATAGGTCATATTCTTATTCAGCGACCCCACGGTTAAGTCTATATTATTACAAGAATAAAATCCTTTCTACTAATTTGTTTTTCTTAGAATATTATATTTATATTTGGATACGCGCTAGACGTGTGCACTCGCTGATTGATATCTACGTGCGGTAGTGCTTCAAATATGGGCATTGGTGAACTATCATTTACTTGCCTATTCTAGTGCACCTTAACCCGAGGGCTCAATTACTGGGACTGAACATAATGTTGTCTCCCAGCCACATTCTTCCATATGTTTGAATAACCAACTCAGATATATTGAAGGGTACCATACAAATAAGACAGAATCTCTATCTTGGATTGAAATGGGAGAATAAAATTTCTAAGGACATATCGGACTCTAAGTGAGGAACTGTCAAAAACCATCTAGGACAGAGGTAGGGGGGGGGGGGTTATTTTACAGAAAGCCCGGATCTAGATCTAATTGTGACATCGAAGATGAATGAATAATTAAAATTATAATTATACACAAATTTCGAAATAGTAAAATAGTTCATATTATCTTGATCCGCCCTTGTGCGGTATGTTCGACAATAAGAAGGTGGATCTTGCGGAGTCCTGACGCCGAGACACGGAAGTTAAATATTCTTCTGCTTCCTGGTGGGTGGGGAGAGGGGTTTCAGAATGAGTTGAGCACCACCAGCATATTCCACCATCGCACTCCTTTATAACCTCCTTCTCTCACAGGGCCGCCGCTCTTTTGTGATAACCCGATTCAGGTGTCCTGAAATGATGGACTTCAAGAAATCTCACTGTATTCAATACCTGTTTTTTTAGCACTGTGCTTGAAGAAGAGTAATACACATAGATTAGCATTGAGGCTTGTCTAGAGAAAGTCTATTTTTTTCTGTTTGAGATTTTGGATTGGCTGCCTAGTCTATCTTAAGAACTAGAGACTTCTTAATGGACTAAAAAAGTGTCGAATATATCTCATACATATTTTTCAACTTGATTCTGAACAAGCGGGGCTCCATCATTGAGACGAGTCTCTTCCGTTCGTTCCTGTTCTTCACCATTATCCTTTATTCTGCCCAGAATATTAAAACTATAGAATTTACTATCTCACCCGTCTTTTATGCCAACATAACATTGCTATATATAATATACGCAAGATTAAAAAAAATTCCGACTGGCAAATACCAATTGAACCAACCTTGTATGAGAAAGATAGAGGCATACGGGATTTCTTTAGAATATACGTTAATTTTCGAGAATAACTGAGAATTCATAATCATTCATCAATATTTGAAGACGTTTAAACATCTGATTGTGGTATTTTTGTGAGTCGTAAAATTTTGCACGGCTGAGTGCGTGTGTATTAATTTTGAAAACAAAACACATACTTGAAGTTATTGTTGAAGCGGTCCATAATCTATAACCTATTCAGGACGCTGTCTATCAGACCGTCTATTGAATCACTTGCAGGTTTGATCCGTATCATGTCGCGTAGACGAGCATCCACTGAATGCGATCATCTTCCAAGGGGCTCTTTTATTAAGTGGTTTACATAATACTCGTACTTTTAAGATTCTTGCTCTACATGGAAAAAAATTGCTCATACTGTGTTTTCTCAAACATGATGAGAGTATAAAGAAGAACTCAGGCGGTATTACACCTTAAAATAGTCCTGTGCTCACTCACCAAGAGTTGTTTCTTCACCACCTTTATATTGCTAATATGAGGAGGAGAGGTAAACATCAAGCCGAATAGCTGTTTCACTTCGCCCAGATTATTCCTGAGGATCCTGTTTTGAAGGGTTAAGAAATGCTGCTTGAGATAATTTTATTTGCATTCATTAAGGTTGCTTCATAAGCTTATTTACTCGTGTAAGCCTTTTCATTTCCATCTTTCAAAAGTTAAATGGAAGCAGAAAAGTCTTCTTTAAGTAAAAAATGTCTTCAGGATTTTCTTAAATAAAAATATTTTGGATTTTTGACTCTCGTAATCAAAGTAATGGACTAACCGTCATATATAACCAGATTTTTCTTACACAAAGTTTGAAATAATTGGAAATATTCATGTATATTTTATTACAAAGTAAATTATATATAAGTCAAGTGTAAGGATATGAAGGTGGTGTCTGCAGTCATTAGATTATGAACTAAATATATGTAGTCATCTGCATATGCTTAAAAATGCATGTTTGGTTAGAAAACCGCAGAAAACATACCAATGGATACAATCTACAAAGAAACCTTTGTTCATCTTCCGATATAAGATAAAAATGCATTTGCCGTTAGCTGTGGTGTAGTGTATGTGTGTATACCATAATATCATCACTCTTTACAAAATTTCCTCCACGTAAAGTAATCTTCAGTAATCATAAAGTCCTCAGTGAGATACAGGCAAGAACCTAGTTTACTGGGGACACGACAAATGAAAGGCAACAAACCCAGATCTATTAAAATAGTGCGTTTAAATTAAATTAATTGTTTTTCGCAAATTGTGTATATTTTTTGTCACGTGTAAATAAAACACAAAAATAAATAAACGTCCGTGGTACTGTCTAGTTGGTAATAACTATCCTCCAATCTGGGGGTAGAGGGATCGATTTTCGTTGGTACCCGTTTATAAAAAAAGCATCTGCTTTTTATTTAATATCTTTTAAACATCTTTCTCGTTGGTTGTATAAACCAATACAAGTTGTTTCATAATGAGTAGCATCGTTAACATTTATTTTGTGAATTAAGGGAAAAAAAATATAAAAATCCATATGGTAAAAAACTCACCACATGATACTGTATACAATAAAAAAAACTCACCACATGACACTGTATACAATAAAAGTGTAATAAATATGTATTAAAAGGTTCACTGACAATCAAAGCCGAAACCTCAGGCTGAAAGAGATGCGTCTTACATACTAGACTACAGAGATTGTCGGATATACAAATGCGACCTTCTCCATACTAAAAAACATTTTCGTTCTACGAGTATACTGCGCAACCTGGTGGGTTTATTGTTATGAGAAAATCTCTTCCAACGAACCAGAAAGGCGTTGTAAACTTAATGTAAAACTTAAGCTAATGGGAACGGAACCCTCCATCCACGGGTCGGAAGACAACCGTCTTATTAACTATGTCACGAAGTTCATCCAAAATTAAGTTTTTTTTAATTATTCGATACGATATACAATGACGCTTTTTCCTATTGGGGTAGGTAGAGGATAGAGTGTATAATTTCTTATAATGGCATACTTTTTCGCCTTCTTGACATCCATACATCTTCTCATAGAGTGGATTCAGTTTTTTTATTCCCCACCATTTCTTTTATCAAAATTTCATTGGTCAGTGTTAGTTATACATTTTTTTACCCTTTTGAAATATCTTCTTTACAGATCATGTCAACCCGGATTCACCAACAACTCCTGTTTTACCTACCACTTAAACAAGTTAACAAGAAAACTTTGCCGTTCCTTTATCTCAATCAAAAATCACGTTCAGCATTAAAACGTAACAATTTCATCCCTTCTAAACGAGTTGTTTTATTTACTCCCGCTAACCCGTATTCCCTGCATCCCCTAAGAATTATACCGGAGTCTGCGGGGGATCTCTCTGGTAGTCTCCGCATTATTTATTGCCCCAGAAAGGTGAGGAGAACCCGGAGGAAGGAGAAAGCAGAAAGAAGAAGAACAAGAAAGAGTCTCCGAATGTAAATTGAGTTTTACGTTGAACTAAATACGGGCTCAGAATTAAATGAACAAGGTGGGAGACATTGCTGCTTAGTCGTAGATTTTGTGTTATTGTTGAAATTGAATGAATTCGGTTTAGAATTCTCATAAAATATAAATTGAAAATTAAAAAGAAACGTCTTCATAAATTTTCTTAGAATTGGCGCCAGCTTTGATAAGTGTACAACAGATATTCAAACACAATGTGTTCTAATTTGTCCTTTTTTTCAACAAAATATAACTTGACATCAAAATACAAATATTTTACACACCACAGTTTTCTCTAGATCCAAACATTTATATTACAATATATTACACGTTTGATGTATACAGTACAACCTGGCGGTTATTTTGTCATGTAGCAATCTCGTCTAACAAGTATCCACAAAGAATTTCAGTAAACGGCTGTTACGAATGAAGAGCGTGTGGTGAAGAGCTGTTAGACATAATGTCGATGGGATTGTTGAGATTATGATTTTGTTAGAATTATGTACTTGAATGTTTGGAATCTATTTGAGAATATAAATGTTTCAGACTAGTATGTTAGTATTTAGGACAGATATCACATATTTGTGATCAAGTTATGAGACCACATTGTAACAGGTTTTGTCTAGAGAAATGGTTCTCTATAGCCACAAAATGATGGGGTATAGGAATTTTTGTACATTTGTACTCTATAATTCACTTTTTCATCAAAACTATTATAATTGTAAAGTTGTGTTGTAGATATTAATTAAAAACAATTGAAATTATGTTATAATCAATTCGAGTTCTGTGTTGTTTTCTTTTCATCACAATTGTAATTCACGTAAATAAATATACCATCGAATGTATTTATTACCAAAATTTTGGTGCGGTTCAATTCAATATTCCCTTAACATACAAGGCACAGAGGATTTGGCGAAGAATCTGTTTTGGAATTAAGAGCCGCGAGAAAGATTGCATAAATAATTTATTACCCCCGACTCGGGCCCGAAGGGGTAACCGGGGCCTCGAGGGGTGGAGGAGAGCTTTTCCAAGGTGAGGTTCTTTCGCGGGCCTTTACTTTAATCTTTGTGGGAAAATATTTGAATTTTGAGACCGACCGAGATGGTAAAATATCCGTGCTAATCAGAATAAGAGGCGTTTAGAAAGAATTGACTTTAATTAACATTTTTAATTTGCTAACTCACTTTTACCTAATTTATCAATTTGAAGTGCCTTTGAAGTGATTTTTGACCATTTTGTGGTACCATAAAAAGAAATAGATATCGTTATTGTAAAGGGGTGTAGTCAAATTCATCCTTGATTTCTTATGGAGTGCGTCAGCGGCTGTTGCTAGATTGAATGACAGAGTGTTCTACAGCAGAGATATCTCCCTGTCTACAAATGTATCAGTCTACAAGGCTGTTGTCCTCCCCACGGTATAGGTCGGAGACTTGGGTTCCTTATAGAACGCACACTCAAAGCCTCGAAATGTTCCACCAGCGTTTCCTTCGCCGAATTCTTCGGATTCTCTGGAGAGATCATGTCACAAATGTTTCGGTCCTGCAACGCTTCAACTGTAAACCTATAGAGGATATGGTTGTAAAGGCGAAATTGCGGTGGACCGGGCATGTGATACGCATGGGCGATCACAGACTCCCAAAACGCGTCTTGTACGGGGAAGTGGTGGGCAAACGAAGAGTTGGTGGGCAGAGTAAGCGCTATAAGGACAGTCTGCGAGAGTCGCTTACTTTGTGCGGGGCGCCTGAGGACTAGGAGCAGGTGGCTTGGGACCGTGAGGGATGGAGAGCCATATGTTCTCGGGCTGATGGCGTCTCAGCGGCTAGACGTATGAAAAACAGTCTGCGCGCTGCGAACATGCGTCAACATGGCCAGGAGGCTCAGCAGGGTCCATATGTCTGTAGCATTTGTGGGAGGGAGTGCACATCCAGGATCAGCCTGTTCTCTCACAGAAGATCACACGATCGACGTGGGAGAACGGTTCAGGACTGACGTTGGAGTGGCGAGAGGATCCTCAACTGTGAGGCCCGGCAATGATGATGACTTCTTATAACTTCGTAAAATATTTTTTTTGATAAAATATAGTTATATAAATGTCATTGTACTTCCCATCTCGTGTAGTTCATTCGGCAAGATTTGGGAATGATCATCCCGACTCAGTTGTGTTTCTTCCTTATGGATAAATAATTATTTATCTCCATATATTCATCGTCCTTCACTCTCAGCAAATCCCTATCCTAATTCATATTGTTTTTAAAATATCACTGTAATTTAAATTTTCGTTACTTTCACTAATATTATTTTATTCAAGTACCGGAATTCAAAGGACAAGTGGGCTTTATTACATCAATGTCAGAATATTTTTTGTGGTTCGTGTAATCGTATAAGGCTAACAGCTGATGGAAATCTAAAGGCACCCTCCCCACGTCTCTTCTATAATATAAATTGTTGCATACATACTTACATATCATCACGTCATTTATCTGTCGGGGTAGGCAGAGAGGTCAGAACACCAGACTTTCCTATCTCGACCAATATTCTTAGCCACTTCTACATCCGTACATCTTCACACTTGCTCCAACCATACTTTTCTTGATCTTCCTCTCACATTTGCACAATACTCCCTACATCTGTTTTGTTAGTATTCATTCATTCGTTCCGTACGCCCAAACTATCTCAGCTTGCTCTTTATCTTATTCCACACATCATTCTGAAATTCACATTCATCCCTAGTCATTTCATTTCATATTCTGTCATACATTGTCACTCCAAGTTTTCGTCTCAAAGCACGCATTTCTATAGCATTTATTTGACTCTTTTAACAAAGATGACGCCAAAGTACTATTGTGGACTATCATCTTAGCAGATTTGGATACTGTGCGGTTCAAGTATATATATTTTAGTGCCCCATTGACTTTTTTTTCCTATCGCCACACCAATAATAAGTATGAAGCGAAAACTGGACGGAATTGAGACCTACAGAGACACATGAATGCATGTAAGACTATAGGTATAAGAACATCATCAGAGGAAGCTTGATATTTTCAAAAGAAAATCTTCTGAAAGATCCATTGTTCAATCTTCAAAAAACACATAGGAATGAGCTACGGAGTTATCTAGAATAAAAAAAATAAAGAAGTTAAAATTTTGTTGCCCTGATCAAAGCAAGCAGATTGAGATAGCTGGCACATTGGAATTAATGAACAGCGAAAGGACAACAAAAAGAGTTTTCAATCAAATACCAGAATCAAGTATATCGGTTGGAAAATTGAGGTTGATGAGGGGCCATCCAATAAAGTGAGCTTGAGAAGAACAGTAGAGTCCAAAAAGCAGTGATTCATCGCTATGTAAGATGATGATGATGATGAATAAAAATGATCAAAGTACGTATTGGCGATGATTGCGAAAAAAATAGAAAAGTGAATTAGTCATTTGATGATAAAACAAATTGCAATGTCTTTAAACCTCCACAATGTTAATGCCTCAACTGTAAGTAATATAGAAACGGGAATTATTTGTCCAATATTCATTATGACTTTTTGTTTACTTTTGTAGAAATCCTGAAAGATTTTTTGAAAAATAAACGTCTAGAAAGTTTAAGGTTTCTTATCCCTTTCTTTATCCTTACCTGCCCCACCCCCTTCTTATCTCGCCGAAAATGTTCAGCGTCTTTTCGATCATAGACTTACGCTATGCTCAAACATAGATTGTTTATTGGCATATCCAGTTCACTGCTCTTCTGTTTTTACGTCGTTCTTTACTGTTCATGTAGTGAGACTTTGAAACCAGTTACAAACCAATGTTAGACTCACCCTATTCTTGGCATGCTTTAAGAAGCGTCTGAAAAATCTTTCATTCCTGATTTTTCTTTCCTCTCCACCATCCTTTCCTTTCCCTCTGATTGATAATATCTCACTTCTACTTTCATTATGTATACGTTCATACTTTTTATAAAGATGAATAATCATTTGAATATTTTTTGAGATCTTGTTAACTTGCTTTATATAATATGGTCTGATTGGTTGGAA
The DNA here is from genome assembly GCA_949825065.1 of Odontocerum albicorne. NCBI lineage: Eukaryota > Metazoa > Arthropoda > Insecta > Trichoptera > Odontoceridae > Odontocerum > Odontocerum albicorne. The sequence continues at coordinate 40,304,392 of OX463846.1, forward strand.
GGGATTGCCACCTGGCAATAATCCCGTCAGATTGTTTTAACAATGAATTGTTTACTAAATAAATATAAATAAAAGATACGCTTGAGCTAAACGATATCAAGTAGCTGAATATTTTTTTTTGGTTTTCAATAGAAAGTTTTTACTCAGAATGCCAGCAAACTAATCCGTCGACCTAAAAACTCTAAGAAGAAATAAATTATTACTTATTTTGAAAAATTCATGACATGCGATTCTGTTGATTTTTCAAATTATTATTCTGCTGAAAAAAATCATTTTGGATCAGCGTATAAACTTTGATAATATTTCTGCTGTTGGTACAATGGGTGTAAATGCCCTCCATGATTTATTTTAGAAGTTTGTCTTCTAATCCAAGGTTTTGGGTTAGATTTCTTACCCAAAGCTAGTACCCAAAAAAGAAGTTTATCTATTTTTTTTGTTGGGATAAATTGTCACAGTAAGCCTGACAGGTTTAGTTTTTTTAAATAAAAAAATAATAATCAAGCCATATCAACTGCTTTTGTATCTCTAATCGTAAAAATATACATTTGTTCCCGGAGTGGTATCACCTGCTAACCTGATAAAAAGGATATAGATAATTTGAACTCTTCTCCCTGGCTCCATCCCAACTCACTGTCTGCGAAGACTGTTGGGGTCAGCTCTCCTCGTCCTCAGGTTGTATGCTCTTCTGTCCCGGACTACGCCCCCCAGGCCGTGTCTCTGCATCAGGTTATCTTTTTGCACCACCCATGAATTCTTTGGTCTTCCTATGGCTGTTATTCGAGGAAGATCCATGGAGATTGCCTGGTTCACAATGTGATCGGGTGCTCTGCGTCCAACGTGCCCATACCATGTCAATCGCCTCTCCTCCATCTTACTGTTGATGTCTGTAACACCTAGGCTTCCACGAATGCGTGAGCTTTTTATTTTGTCTCTTAGGGACACGCCAGCTGACCATCTTAGCATGCGCATTTCAGCAGTTTCTAGTTGCCTGGAGTGTAAGAGTTATACATCATTCAGCATTCGGAGCCATAGAGGAGTGCGGGTCTGACAATCGTTTGGTATACTTTTCCTGTAAACTGTACTGGCATTTTCGGATCACAAAGAACTCCCGTCATTGATCTAAACTTCATCCATCCCACACTAATTCTCAGTATTACATCTGCTGCACATCCTCCATCGCTATGGATGAGTGACCCAATATACTTAAAGGAGTCACAATTTGGTAATGTTTCTCCATCCATTTGCATTGCGGGAATGACAGCATTTGCGTTCTCAAATTGTAGGTACAGATACTCTGTTTTCTTTCTGTTCAGTCTCAATCCATTGTCCTCCAAGATTCTTCTCCACCTTTCCAGACTATTTTGCAGGATTTCATATTTTTCACTTATTAATACGATATCGTCTGCAAATAGTAGGATATTTAGGAGACTGTTCATTTCCTGGTTAGTTTAATAGTCCATGACTAAGATGAACAGTAGTGGACTGAGTACCGATCCTTGATGTACCCCCACCTTTATAGGAAATTCTGGTGAAGTTCCCGAAATGCACCTCACTTGCGTTTTCACGTTCTCATACATATCCTGGATATAGATAATGGTATCATACATTATCATACACGTTATCATACATGTTCTGGATATAGATAATGGTATCATACATTATCATACACGTTATCATACATATCCTGGATATAGATAATTTGAACCGATAGTGTAAATTGTAAAAATAGAGGAAATATAAAAATAGAAGAATAAATACAAAAAAAACTACAATATATAGGTATTTTATTATAACGCAATTAACACTAGACACCACAAAGTCAAAAGTATATTTTTTAAGATACAAAATATAAATAATTTATATGAGCAATTTGTACTATTTCGAATTCAACACAAATTTTCTTGGAGAGTCTAGGTAGAATTTCTTATCTGAAATTTCAAAATTTCCCGCGTTATCTCCTGTTTTCATGAATAATGTGTTCGGCTGTCTAAGGAGTGGAATTTATTCCGCAACAGAGGTAAGGAAACAACAGACTGATTTACATATCCAACTATATAGACAATGTAGCGGAAAATAAATCTTGAAACTTTTCAAAACTTTCAATGCTAATGAAAACCGCCCTCGCCTGCCACTGCCTGCGTTATACAAGATACTCGTGCCGACACGACTAGTTACTCGTATTCATTTGTTAAAGAAACAAAAATGTTTGTTTGCTTTTTGATTATTTGTTATATTTGGTTTTATTCGAATAAAAATACCTTTAGTTTAACAATAAATGAAAAATTAAAAAAAAATCACTTATGATAAAGACACATTCGCGAAAGTGATTGCATGTGGATTTAATAGAAGAAGAAAGTTGAAACCCTATCGGGATAAACAGACCGGATAGAGCACCAGACTTTTCTACGAGTATTTCGACACACATCCTTCCCCTCTTCCACAAAGTTTCTGACTTTCTACGTTTCCTTCTTTCAAAATAGCATTTTCTTGATCCAACCATACTTCTATCACGTCTTCCACTTACGTCTGCATTAAATATTTAATTCGTTAGGCTTTCTTCATTCATTCGTTCTACATTTCCAAACCATCTCACAGTTTTCATCTTTATCTTACTCAACACATCAACTCCATATTCACATCCCCCCCTTATAACTTAATTCCGTATTCTGTCGTACATTGTTCCCCCCGTGTATTATTTTCAGTACGTGTATTTCTACAGCATTTTTTCGACTTATTTCATTATTTTCCCATGAAACTCTTTAAGGTAACCAAAATAAAATTTCTAATAAAAAATATTAAGTTGGTCTGAATAAGTGCTAGATTGGTTATAAAATTAGTGTATAAGCGGATTTCGAATGAGTTTCTGAAAAAAAAAATACCGTTGAGATATAAAAAAAGCGATGCTTTCAAGTTAATATTTATTTATGTACAAGTATTTAAAATTTATTCCCCCCTGAGTATCTTTTACAAACCATAGGAAAAATTACTAGACAAAATATCAACAACTTAAAAATCAAAACAATTCAGATCCTGTATAACGCATAAAATACTAATATATTGTTGACAACACTACAAGAAAAAAACTCTTATACGATCAACAAAAATGCCATATTTTTTCTTCCAGTTGATTATCTCTCTCTCAAACTTTCCAAGATCTCGAAAAATGTGTTAAAAATTTCATTATGTGTAATATATTGAGCGAGTGAATCATATAAAATATATATTTATTTTTGTTCTTTCCAAACAGATTATTTCTTTTGTATATTAAATTCTTGGCCCTCCTGGGCCTGGGTCTGTCACATGTTTGTATTATATGTATGGTAGTTTGCATGTACATATTCCTTTCTGATATTTTTTTATGTATGACTCATATTAATGATTATATTCTTTGTGATTTTTTTTGTTCACGCGCACTCAAAATTTTAATTTTTTTAATGGTCGATAAAGAACCGTTCATTGTACTTAATAAATAAACAATTTGAATTTACAGTTAATTTCAGATACTGACGAAATCCCGATGAAGGTACCTTTTAAACCTAACTACATGTGCATTAAAATATCCATCAAACTATACTAGAGGTAACCCAATTTTGATATTCTCGCAATTTATGAATTAAAAAGGTTAATTTGATGTTATTAACTGAAGAATTTTACTATTTGAAGAGCGATTATCAAGTCAGCTTCACACCTGTATGGTCTACATTGACATGTAGATAAGACCATGTATTTTTGCAGACTAGCAAATATCTTTTATACTTAAAAGGTTTTAAAAAAGGTGTTTCTTTTGTTAGAAATATTAGTTTCGGCGACCAAATAAATGTTAAGAGAATCATTAAAAACCAATGGTGAAGAATCGATTGTACAATCAAAAAGTAATAAAACAGTTTTCAAAGAAACCGCAGTAAAACCATTAAAACTTTTCACTTACAAATAATTGAATAAACGTCTGGAAAGAAATGCCACCCTTATGAATTTCCTTTGAATTCTTTCAAGTACATTTCGTATTAAATTTTATTTTCTGATTTTCTATCGTTGACTCGTAAAACACTAAAATAAGCCGCCGTGGGTATATTGAAATGTGAACGTAAATTATCATTCAAAACAAATAATATTAAAAGGAAAAAAATCAACTTGGTTTTCTTTTTTTAAGGCTTTTTATGATTTTTAGTTTTTGTATTACGTAAATCATTGGCATTATAGAAAAATGATCGGTTTACATATTTGTTTATTTATTTAGTGTAATAAAATATAATTCATTAATTTTAACCTAATTAACACACATTTATCATTTTACATCCGGGAACTTAGATTTATATTGTTTTAAAAACTTCAACAATAAACTGCAAGTCATCGTGACAATATTGCCTCCGTCTCTTTAATCTAGCCCTCGGATTAACAACTACATGAATAAGCACGTAACTCGTTGTTCATCATCATACGTGTTGAAAATTATATCACTCGTGGAATACTTACCAGACCAATACTTAATAAACCAGATTCGTTGCCATTAAATACTCGTTAGGGTACCATCGAGAATCGAACCCGTAGTTCTTTGGGGGGTTTTACCAACTGGGCCATAGTTTTGTTACTAAAAGTGCATTATTTTCCTATTTGCTTGTGTAATAAATCGTAGATACTTAGTAATTTTCTTATCATATCGCGGGTCCTAGAAATATCTTAGACAATATTCCCTGATCCCCGAAAAAGAAAATCAACTGTTGTAATTTTTTAAAATTTTAATTGTGTCAAGTCCCTAAAATCGCAGGAGTTTTATGAGAAGGCGTATGCATGTAGAAGATGTGAAATATATGTGTCACTATAGGAAAGTCTGGCACTCTATCATATCTGGCTATACCGACAGGAGAATGGCTTGATGCAAATGTATGTATGTATGTAGTCCTTAAACAATGAAATATGAAATAAAAAACATGTATTTTTTTAGTCCTCTTTTTTTCATGTTTTGTCGAAATACTCATAGGTTTTTATAACCGTCACGCCAAAACAATTTACTTCCCAGGAATCCAAATATTAATTCTAAACCTTTTGTTTTCTTAACACGCTCACAACATACCTTTGTCTTAGCATGGCGGCAGAAATGGCTATTTACGAATCTTGGCCAATTAATCATCCTTTTCATAGATACAAATAAATCGCCAAGAACGCAGCATAATTCCTGATCAAACGAGCATGAAATTGTTCCATTTCTCCCGCTGACTGCATAACGAGGCTGATGAATTATATTCCAGACCTAGCCCCGTGATGATATGCTAATAGACCATCCTGGATAAATTGTCTCCCCGAGAGAAGGAACGAATACTTAAACCGAGCAAAATGCTTAGAAATGTCGAGGTGCTTCTGAGAGTTTGGTAGAACATTTGCTTTTTCGCTAAGTTATTTTAGGGTAGTAAAACTATCAATTGTTTCTTAAATAAAATAAAAAAATATTTATATTACGATTCAATTATATATTTTTTTCTATTTGATATTAATTTATTGTAAATAAAAGTCAAATCACTTGCTTAGGTGTATTGTTTGTCACTCTCAAGAAAGAGTGTCTCATGAGAGAGTGTTTTTGTCACTCTAAAAAAGATCTTATGGTACTTTTTACCATATTCACATTGGTGATTTGGACATATTGAAGAGTATGGCTGGGAAATGATGTTGTCTTCAAATCCAGTTATCTAGCCTTCGGGTTTAATAATACTCGTATATGTTATATGTCATAGTAAAAAAATCGCATTTAATTATAGTGAAGTGTTTAGAATCACTGTAGTTGACACATCATTCACAGCTTATATTAGTAACGCCGCACTTTAAGATATATACATCAACTTGCACACGTGCTCGGTGCGTGCGATTATTATTGCCCGACGAACTGTTGTATCAGACAAGGAGCTCTGGGTACCATCAGGAATCGAACCCGAGACCCCCGTGTCTGGCGTCTTACAAACCAGGCACGGATGTTATATTTTTTTGCTAATGAGAAGGATTTTTACATTAGAATATGTATTAACTACATAATTCACGGTTGAGATAAATATCTATGGTTGTGTCGAGTAAGGATCTTAAAATATACCTTGAGCAGATAACATGAACACACTTATATCGACTTCAGTGACCTATTTTGTAAGACGCTTGTCTTCTAGCCCGGAAATAACGGGATTGTTTCCAATCGGTACCCAATTTAAAAAAAAAATCTTGTCTGGTTTTACCTTGATGCCTCTTTAACATTTTTTTTATCTAAGCAATTCACCCTGCTAAGAGTGTAAAAGTGAAAGTGTACAGTACAAGAATGAAGGAAATTGATTTGCGTAATAGATTTTGACTGGAAGTATTAATGACAGAATAAGTCTAGGACAGTCACCCCTTTAATGGGGAGATCAGGTAAAAAAGGTTCTGCAAACGTCAAAAGGGGTTGTACCGGAGAAGAATGTTTTATGATCCTGTTGGTAAAATTATATTTTCTGATCTGAATAGGTTTGATCATTTTATTATAGATTTTTACATGTTTTCAAACAAGCTGTTTGGCGTAGTATACTTTTGACTGAAAGCTATTTCAGTAAATCGAAAGTTTCAGTAAAGAAAAGTTTAGTGGGGTGTTTTAATCTAACGGTTAGCATTCATTCTAAGTAAGTGAGAACTCTAGGTTCAAATCCAGGGATTTCACTTCCGGATCGGTTTTGCTCTTACACCATTTTATATATGAATTTATAAATGCATATGGCGTTCTTATTCGCGACTTTGTAGTTTCTCAACTTCCCTTAATTTTTTTAATAAGTCAAACTAGTTGGGAAACGCTCCTTAAGTTATTTCAATAATCAGAGAACAAACAGCTCTGGATCAAATTATCTAAGAATAATAAGGAATAAAGATAAATAGAACACTCAAAGAAAACATGGATATACGATGTAGTGGAAGATATCTAACAAAATGCAAACAGATAAGATTTATTGACAAGGTGCTTTAGAGAAAGAAACTTTACAATGCCCATCATCTGTGTGGCCGATAGTGGGATGGAATCTGGATTTTGTATTATTATTAGAATCTTTACTCCAATGAAAAGAGCGTTAATTTGAATAAACTTAAACATTAGTAAATAAACTTTAAATGTACAACTAAGTGTATTTAAGAAATTTCAGAACTTGACGTTAAGAAATAACGCATTGTTTATTTAAATTCTTTACTCTATAATTTTTAAACAGTATTTTATAACCAACCGTAAAATTGTACAAAAAAATAGTTTTTTCCAATGTTCCGTGAAATATTGACGTACTCGCATATAAGAGCTTTATACAAAAAATATAAAATATTGAATTGTAAGATCATATGAGGATTTAAATATTACAAGTATACCAATATCCTCTGCTACTAGGAGATAGGAGAGGATATTGGGAAGAGAATAATGGGAAAACCATGAACTAAGCTACATCATTTGAGAGCAATATATTGCTTTTTAAGTCGCTGTGTGAAAACTGCGTTAAAATGAAGAGTGATGAACTGGAAAAGTTTCTAGGCAATTGGTAGTCTTACCAATTTAGTCACAGAAATAGTCGGTATAAACTAACAGTGTTACAATTGCTTTAATCAACGTACTTTTGAAATCCTTTGAGTACGCCCCAAATAATACAGTTCAAAACTTTATCAAAATTTCTACCTTTGACCGTAAGAACAACCTCAGGCATAAAATGTTAAATCGTCCTCTGTTTTATTTATTCAGAAACTGATTTGAATTTCTAATTCATCCCGTAGAATCCTCTCGCCCGGAGTGACCTGGGTTATCTAAATAGTTCTAACCTCGGAAAGTACATAACCTTTGCCACCTTACAGTCCCTTGGTGAATAATTTTATTTACTCTCTAAACTTGATTATCATATAGACTTGATTGCCTGCTATATTTTATGGTCTATTTCATAAATACTGAAACCAAAAAAGTACCTTCCTTTTTAAATTTTGAAAAAAACTTTAATACCTTTGAGATATTGTTACGGAGGCGGCTCTTGCACGTTTCATGAACTGCCAAAATAACAAATCGTTTGATTATTGTAGAGATCAGGGTTGAGACGCGTTTCTTTATGCTGTGTGCCAGAAGAATCTATGCGATATCTTGGATATAGCCCTTTTCTGCGGTTTTCTTACCTAATATGTTTTCTTAACATATTGAGATGAGAGGACCCATCGAATCACTCCACCAGATACACTACTTTCCTATCCTTTCACTCAACTTATATGTATTTATTTTGTAATATTTTTAATATATTAAAAATAGTTTTTTTTTAATCTAGAGTTAGTGCGCCCTTGATAATAATTTACTGTTTAAACAGCTGTGTTTTATTATTAATATATTATTCGGATATACCTGCAAATTGCATATTAAAATAAAACAAAAATAAAATTAATTATTGCGTTTATTATAATTACTGATTCAAGGAAATGGCTCACGATCTTTGAAATAAATCTTCTTTCACCTCATGAATCATATAGCTCATTCTTGACCATTTGCATATATGTATCTCTTAATATCTCCCATTGGCACATCCATATCGCATAGGTATCACCGTTCTCATATTGCGATGCGGATAATTGCCCCACACCGCACGGCCTCGCGTGGCATAGCGCAGGTATAACTGCCACCTTAATTGCTAATGCAATGCCATTAAGCTCGGCATTAAATCAATTCAGTCTGGATTTCTGTTCTTGCATTTCGGTCGGCTGCATGCTATTGAGATAGTGGCATACACACTATACTGGCATACGCACTATATATGTGTTTCCCCAAGTTGGGTAAAATTATTAAAAAAATTTATCTCCTTCCTTTCTTAATTATTGAGGTTATTTATCTTCGAAAATTTTCTTTTATTTCAACGATTTAATGAAGTTTTTAATATAATAAAATATTATTGAAAAAAAAAACAACAAATAAAATTCAAAATTGACATGTTAGCAGTGTTAACCAATAGAAAAAACAAACAATTTAAGACGAACTCAACAAAATAACGAAGTAAATTGATACGATTCATCTCCGCCAGAACATTTTTTTAATTTTATCCTTGTAGTTGTAAAAAATATTACTACCCATATTTGTTTGATACGAGTATATACTATACATACAATACTCATTGCATTTTTTGTCTGAATGATTCTTGCATCGGACGTATGCGTCACCCAAAAACATTTGATTTATTTGTTTGCTGATATGTAAAAATGTATTTGCTGTGTACCTGTTGTAATGAAATGGTGAATGATAACTTTGTACGGTGCCGTACAATTCCCCTACATACGAGTAAGCTATTCTTTCTCTTGGAAATTTTATTGTTAATAATAATATTTACTTATAATTATTATTATTTTATGTGCAGATTTTTTCTGATACTTTGAATATTTCAAAGATTTCTTTTTCCATTTGAGACACATCTTTCTCTTAGCGATTGACACAAATCTGTGTACCTCTTGTCTAATTGATTGGAAGAGATTACCGTATTGTAATATATTAGATTACACTTTCGTTGTATACAGTATAATTTAGCGGGCTTATTGTAATGTGGCAATGTCTTCCAGCCGACCAGAAAGATGTTGATGAAACCTTAAAAGTGAAACCAGACTATTTTTTTTATATTTATTTTCTAGCGAGATTTGAACCCGCAACCTCCAGATTGGGAAGCGTCTTATCAACTACGCCACGGAAGTCGTTTGACTGTAAACTCGCAATTTGTACGTTTTGCTATAAAATGTTTGAATATTTTTTAAAGTTTTGTTTATGTGCGATAAAATGTTTATGTGCGATCTGGAAAAATTAACACATGTGAAACCTATGTCAGAGTTGATTATGAATTATAATGTTGAAACCAGATCCTACACAATTAAAACAAAAGGCTTTCTTTTAACATCAGAGGTGAGAATATTAAGAAGCATCGTGGGAAAATCTTTCGGAGAGAGGGTCAGAAACTCTCCCGTCAGACCTAGCACAGAAAATAAGGTCAGATGGACCAGGAAGAGAACCCGATACTAGCATGACCATGTGGACAGATATGGGCAGATACAGAATACTATAATATATATAGTGGCACACGAGATCCCGCAAAGCATGGCAGCATGACATGCCAGGAAGGGCGCCTATAAGTCGAGTTCTACTTCTCAGAAATGATTTAAACTACACAATATTTCCAAGATCTTCATGGAGTAGAAAATTTATGGCATTAAAAATAAATGGGTTAATCTCCCAATGTTCTTAAAATATATGATTACAAGACCTCAAAACTGGTTCAGCCACATCTTATAAGTAATAGCAGTTCCAGGATGTATGTTAATATTTAAATTACATACATACTATACATAGCATCGTTCCGTTTTCTTGCTAGGTAAGGCAAATATAATAGAACGCAACCCTTTCCTACCTTGACACACATAATCCGTCTCTTCCACATCCATACACCTTCTCATGCAGCGCCTATGATTTCTCTCACTTATTTATTATAATTTGCTTCTTTCAAACTATCGTTTACTTGACCTCTACTACGCCTTCTACTCTTTTTTTTCCTGCATATTTATTTTGTTAGGCTTTCCTTATTAATTTGTTTCACATGTACAAAGCATTTCAGAGCGCCATTCTTTATATTATTCAACACGTCACTCTTACTTTCACATTAATCCCTAATAACTTATTTCCGTTTTCTGTCTTATGTTATCACCCTGTGTATTTTTCTCAGTCCACGCATTTCTACAACTTCGATTCTTTTCACGCTTTTTCCATATCCACGTGTCACTACTATAAATTTAAAAATTGTTTTAATCTACTTCTTTAGACTATCGTCTTAGCAGATTTTAGTACTGCCCGGTTCGAGTACACATAATATGTTAAGTGCCCCAATAACTTTCTTTCCTTTCGCTACACGTCGTTTGATATCCCTTGTAACTCTTCCGTCATCAGAGAAAATACTACCTAAATAGTAAAATTCTTCAATTTGCTCTGATCTTTCATTGCCATTTACTTTTCCTTTCACACTTTTCTTTCCCCATTATTTTTCTTTTCGTAACATTCATTTTCAGACCTTTTCTTTTACATTTCTTATACAATTTGCTTATCAGAGTCTATAATTCATTATCATTCTCGGCTAACACTAAAATGTCACCAGTATACAGCAATATGCACACTTGACCATTCAACTTGTGTGGACTATCCGTTGACCTCTGTTGTTCCTTCACACATAAATATATATAATTTCAAATAACCAGGAGGACATAACACATCCTTGCTTTAATCCTTTCGAAATATTAAACAACTCAGTCAAGACACCGTTCAATCTAATACATACTCTACTTTCGGCATCTTCTTCTTCTTCCCAGTGTCATGTCAGGTCCCCCCAACGTTGAATAATACCTGAGAGTAGACATCTTTGTCCCCGCAGCTCGAAAAATATATCCAACGCCCCTTATGCCAGTCCAATCACGCCTATTGCGGAGCCAGGAGATTTGCCTCTTGCCAACACCTCTTCGGCCTTCTATTTTGCCTTGGATGATCAGGTGCAATAATTTGTACTTTGCTCCTCTAAGTATTGTAGATGACCCAAGTAGGACACCTTTCAGATTTTAATATTAGTCAGCAACTCTATCAACTTTGGCTCTTTGAAGAACCCTTGTGTTGCTGACCATATCTATCCAGGGTATCCGTAGCATACTCCAATACATCCACCTCTCGAATGCTTCAAATCGGTTCATACTACCAACTGTGAGGGTCCATGATTCCACTCCATGCAATAACACTGACCAAACGTAGCATTTGACTAACCGTTGTCGAAGTTTCTAGTTTAGATCATCATCGCGGAATACGCTTCTCATTTTATTAAACGCCGCACGAGATGATTCAATTCTGCACTTGACTTCGGTTTCTGGGTCGAGGTCTTTCACTAGGATACTTCCAAGTTATTTAAAAAAAATTCACTCTCTCTATATCAGCACCGTTCAATGTAAGACGTGCTCCTGCATGATCCTGCCGGCCAAACACCATGAACTTACTTTTATTCACGTTCATGTTCAGCCCCAGACGATTGCCTCTTATCACGTGGTCATATATTTATTCCAAGTCTACAAACGAAAAATTTGTTTATTAAATTTAGTTTGAGAATCTCTGTAAGAGTTGATTGGTCCGGTGTTGTCAGAAGATATTGACGCGCGTTGAATCGGTGGACGTATTGACATTTTTGTCAGACTATTTTTATCCCTTCACGTAAACGTTGTTTGCACATCTCACATGCGTCAGAGATGATTTCTTTCTGTAGCACGATGTGTGCCGGAACACGGGAGATGTGTTTATTGATTTGTAAATACGTATTGCCAACACATCGCTGCTTTCAGACATTTTAAATTGTTATTCAGGTCGTATTTAAAAATTGAATGAAAGGTGCCGAAGGAATGCAGTGTAAAAGCGTATTAAATTACACTTTCGTTGTATACAGTACAACAAGGAAATCGAATCCGCAATTCCTGGGTCAAAATACAGTCGTGTTACCATCGTGCTGGAAGTCGTAGTGTATGTACTGAGAAGAATATGTAGTGTGTTAATGAATGACATAATATGAAATGTAATCATTGAGGATGAATGTGTGTTACTCATACATTAAAATCTTTTTTTGTGTTAAGTGTGCAGCAAAAACATGTTATGATGATTTGTTGAGATTAATATTGAATTAACGGCTGACGAAAACAAATTGAGAATGCAAGCAAATGAGGGAGTTGATGTAAAGGATGATCTATAAATATGTGGTTGGACCAAGTGCATAAAAAATTGTGCAAGATAAGAAGTTAGAGAAACAAGGAGCTATATGAGACGCTATATGGGTGGGGTTGAGGCAATAAAAGTAAGTCGTCATAGACAATTTTAGCGCTCTGTCATCTTTGCTTACCCCAATAGAGAAACGCCGTGGTAGTATGTTCGAGTATGTATGAATAACTAGGATGTTTAAGTCATACAAAAATGCATTATTTGAAAGCATTTTTGATATTTTATTCAACGAGATGGCAGGATCATACGTAGTAAGTTTCAAAACTTTCCAATCCATGGATATAAAAAGTGGATAGAATGAAAATATAAGAAGTTTATATTTTTCAATATACATTTTGTGAATAATGAACATTTTTTTTCATTCTAGTAAAAAAATATTCTTAAGTTTTCTCGAAACACGAGATAACTTTTTCGTCATTTTTATAATTTTCCCACATAAATCGGGTTTCGGTTTTGAAACTAAAACAGCAATTCTAAGGGCCAAGACAAAACTAAACGGTCTTTCAAATTGAGTGGTTTTTTTAATTCAAATTTTTTAAATTCTTGAATAAAACACCCATTTGCTTTGATTTCAAAAACACTTTTTATTGGTCACAAAAAACAATTCAGCTCAGGAATTGATTGGGGTCATTCTTATTGACCTGGCTTTTCACGTAACCCCAGAGAAAATAGTCCAACGGTGTCAGATCACATGATCTTGGTGGCCAATTAACATCACCGTTTCCGGAGATTACAATACATAAAATTTGAACGCGATGTCGAATTGTATACGACTCCATTTTTATAAATTTCATACATTACACTTCTCAAATGTCACAAGACCCAGGCAAGCTCGCAACTCCATCTGTGTTTTATCCAAGAATAAAAAAAACGCTCAATTTGAAAAACCCTTGACAGGGTGGGTGATTCGATTCTTGGAAACCGCAGTGTTGAATGGCAACCTTTGCAGCAACAAAAGCGTGCACTGGCGCATTGTAATATATAATTATTAAGCTTTCGGGTTAGCGATAATACAGTATATGAAGATGCAACAAAAACACGCGAACATGTCTTGCGTATGTGCGTGTTATAACCAAACACATTCTTTCCCCAGACAGGTATCTTTTTTTTATTATTTTCTGGGTACCGAATCTAGCCTAAAACTCACAGGTAGACAGTACTTTACCAATTAGGCCTCGGAGATAGTCAAGTTTGACGAAGGGCTTCTATTAAAATCAATGTCATTTAATTATTTATTCTTCTTGTGGATTTATGTATCCGCCGATTTTTCATATTTCCTTAACAAAAATGGTATCGCATTATTACGCGTTAAATATTTCGTATATCTAAATTCCGTGTAATTTAAAATAGTTCAGTATTATTTTCTACGAAATAATAAATGCAGCTGCCAATCAATATTTTTCACAAAACAGTATATACATTAGCATTAAAAAGAAGAGCATTATTATTATTACTATAGTCTGACGCCTCCATTAGTTTCAGTTATCAGGAGCCCATAAAGACGTAGGCGGTGTACGGCGCGCGTCGTGGTTCAGACAACCTGAGATTGTAAAGGTAGGTACGAACACCCGTTGTATGCCAATGAATGCTTGGCGCTGTTCCAAGCCTATTTGATTTTCAGCCAACAAATGTGCACCTTAGTTTACTATTCTGCATACTTGTATACTGTGAAACCTAGATCGATCGTTTTTAAAAGAGACGGATTGAAACAAATGGATTTTGTAAGATTTGTAAAATATAAAAATGTTTTTCTTGAATGTGGCGCCATATAAAAAAATATGTGAAATGTTTTCTTAATCTTTGTTGATATCGACTTAACTATAAGACTTTTTGATTTATTTGTATATTTAATTGTACCATTCTATATACATTATCTACGTCGTTTTTTTACTGTCTATTCTGTTAAGACAACAGAACTAGCTACCAGTTAATTCAGACTCGTATCATTTTTCTGGGGTCTGCATCTTGGTGTTAGAGATATCTTTGATTTACGCAGTTTTATGAATTACTTGAAGAAAACCTTTTTTTATCAAAATTTATGATTGCATATTACCACTACATAGATACATATACACTACACCTAAAGTAGAATGTGTAACTATCACATATTGAAAGAATCTCGTAGTTCCTCTTCCCTTAGTATGTTAAGTTTTTTTGAGTTTTCTTAGCAAATATGGTTTTCTGAATATATGTCAATTTAGAAAAGTACCTTATCTGATGCTCGCAGCTAGTGGCGTGGAATGATCGACTTCTAAGTGTTAGAGGTATGGTGGCGTATGAAACTTTAGGAAGCGCTTGAAGACAACTTTTTTTGGAAGGTCTTATCATAATTATTAAGTTATATGAATACTACATAGGTAGGTACACATACTAGACTACGCCTAAAGTCAAATGTGTTATTATCACATATAGGAAGATTTACAATGGTTTATTCGTAGTATGTCATCCTTTGCTAAGGTTTCAGTAGTTTTTTTTACCACAGAAAACTAACCAAAACTGAAATGGTGTGACAGAGAACTGCTGCACTCTGGGTTTGACCGATTAAAGAATGAATGTCGTTCTGAGAGATAGGTGACAAAATCTTGCAGGTAGCCTAGATTCACTCTGGACTGTAAAGCTGATGACATTAAGCTTCAAAATAAACACGTACATGATGCCATAACGCCATTTCTCTGTCTAGGTAGGTAGATATTAGAGAAAGCCATATTTTTCTATCGCGACACATATCTTTCGTCTCTTCTACACCCATAAACCTTCTCATACAACTCCTACGATTTCTCTGACTTTCAAAATATCATTCACTTGAAATTTTCTTCATTCAAAATATAATTCACTTGATCCAACCATATTTTCTTGGTATTTTTCTGCTACCCCTCCCAGTAACATTTGCACTGTACATTTGTTTTGTCATTAATCATTTATTCGTTTTCCGTGCCCAAACCATCACAGACTTTTCCGTGCCCAAACATCTGCCTTAAGTTCACATTCATCCCTAATTAGTTAATTCCATATTCTGTTATACATTGTTACCCCATGTATTCTTCTAAGTATTTCTACAGCATTTATTCGGCTCTTTTCAATATTTTTTGTCTATCATCTTACCAGATTTTGATACTGTCCGGTTTGAGTATATATATATATATATCTTGCAATTATGGTTTTCTAGATTTTGACACTATACATGGGATGGCAGTGTATGATAGAATACGGAATAAAGTGATTAGGGATGAATGTAAATGAAAGGGTGATGTGATGAAGATGGTGAAGATGAGCACTCTGAAAAGGTTTGGGTATTGGGAACGAATGAATGAACAAAAACTAAAAAAACAAACAAATATACAGTGCAAATGTTAGTGAAAGATTGTGGTAGAGGTAGACCAAGGAAAGTTATATTGGATCAAGTATATGATATTCTAAAAAAAGGAAATGTAAATTCAGAGAAATCGATAAAAGAACTTTGGATGAGAGAACTTTATAAAAAGGTGTATGGATGAAGAAGATGCGATAGATATTTGTCGCGATATGAAAGTCTCTCTTCTCTGCCTTCCCCGACAGGGAGATGGCGTGATGTTTTTTTTAACAAAAAAAAATGGATATGACCGAAGTCATAGGTATCCTTATACCCTCGAACGGAAGAAGTTCATGTGTCGTTCGAGGGGTGTAGTACAGCGCGGGGTTCGAACCGACGACCTTCCGCACGGAAGTCCTGTGCGTTACCGCACCGGCATGCACTTCACATGTTATGTATGACTTTTAATTTTGCACATTATTTTTCGGTCTTTTTTCGTTGCATTTCACGTACATGTCACTTATCATATGCTTATCATGATTACAATATTGATATCTAAAGATTGACAAAATTTTGCGATAGGAAAGTCTAGCACTCTCTGCCTATCCCGACAGAGAGACGCCGCAAAGGTAGGTATGTATTAATCTGACAAGTTAAAGTGATAATGTGTCAGTATACTGACTGAGGATGGTGTGTATACTGACTGAGGTATACTGACTGAGGATGGTGATTGTGTGATCAACTGTGCATATTGTTCCTTCTTCCCAGTGTCATGTCAGGTCCCCCCAACGTTGAACTTCACCTGAGAGTAAACATCTTTGACCCGGCAGCCCGAAAAAGCTCTCCAACGCCCCTTATACCAGTCCAATCACGTATATTGTTATTTTTTTTTTATAATTTTGAATCGTGTACTGTATTATTACTTATGTAATGTGATGATGTTTCTTTTTATTTGGTTTTGTTAAATAACTATTGATTGCATTTTTTGTTGATGTAAGATTATTTAGTAAATGAAGCAAAAATTCCTTTTTTTTTTAAATAATTGTGTAAGGTACATTATACCATTAATGTTTTTTAATTTATGTTGCAAAATAAATGCAATTTGAGATAATCTTATTATTAAACCTAAAATCATATATCCGGTTAGTACTGTGCTCTCTGTAAATATGGTATAAGAGTATAAACATCGCTGCTTGAGATCTGATATTTTACAGCATCTTAAATCCATCGTGTTGGAGTATACGATCACAACTCCTGCCAGTTGAGTGATGCATATATTGACCAATTCTAAGAGCATCATTTTATGAGGCGAGTTATGAATGCATTACGTCAAATCGTGCTCTAATCATGTTTTCATTGAAATAAACTTTATGTTTGCGTTCGTAAGTTTGTAGAGTAGACAAGAATATTGCAGGCAATTGAGAATACTATACACACGTGTTGAATTATAATAAATGATTTACGGAAACACATGTATAAAGTACTGACTTCAAAGCAAATATAGTTATTCAAGACGCTAAATAACAATATAATATATACATGTTATTTCTTCTTCATCGCATGCTGAGCGTCGTGATCCTCTGCTATGTCTCGAACACGGTGCACCACCTGTATCCATCCCTCTCGGTCCTCGGCCATGATGAATGCAGCGCTTAAATATGATTCCATCTCATAAGACACCTTCCTCTTGTTTTCCATCTCTCAACTTGTCCCTTGATTATGATTGTTGAAACTTTTTCAGTTATCTTTAATTTTTGAATGATGGAGACGTCGATGTGAATACCAATAGACAAATATGAACAATGCACGTTACTGTGAGGACTGACAATTATATGCGATGAATGCCAGTAGACAAATATTATCAACGCATGTTTGAATTATAACAGACAAATGTAAGCTATGCACGTGTGAATAAATAAAAGTAGTTAAAAATGGGCACATGTGAATGCCGGCAGATAAATATGAGCGGTACGTGAGTAGACAAAAATGGGCAATTATAATATAAATAGGCTAAAACCCAGATGGTTGTTGCCAAAGAAAGAATACGAGAATTAAATTTTGAATACAAGAGAGCGAGAGAGGAATATTTGGATTCTCTCCGAAAGTAATTCGAAATTTGAGTCTCGGCGGGTCCGTGATACTGAACAAATTTTAAATACCTAGCTAACAATTTTAGAACCGGTGTAAAAGGGTAGGATGTATAAATGATATATATATATATATATATATATATATATATATATATATATATATATATATATATATATATATATATATATATATATATATATATATATATATATATATATATATATATATATATATATATATATATATATATATATATATATATATATATATATATATATAAAATTTACATTTATGAATATATATTTTCATAAATGTAGAATTTGTTTTAGTGTATATACTACTCGTATATGAATGCCGTGAAACAATCATGAGCGATGCATTTGTGAATGCCGTCAGACAAACATGAGCGATGCACTTACACGTATGAATTCCGGAAGACAAACATGAGCGATGCACGTGTAACTGCCGGCAGACAAATGAAAAGAAATATACGAGTAAAATCAGATTTCGTTACTTGATCAAAAAAAAGAATAAAAAGGATTTTCTTCAAAATATTTTTGAAATTTTAATATTTTTTTAAATTTTAGTGTCTATTAAGCAAGGAGCTGAGGATAATATACTTCTCTCATACCAACCACACAACATTTAGCATATATAAATGAATGCAAACAGGTTGCGTTTGTAGATATTACGTGCCTTTTGCGTCTCGTATAATTTACATCTTCCACGTACTAGTTTTAATTAAATCGCGGTATCAAACGCTCATAATAATTACTCATACCTTCCCTCCCCGTTTTACCTTTTGCTAATGTAAATGTAAGCAAATTTGTTTAGCAAAAGATATATTATATCTTTCTCATTTTTGATTTACGACCTTTTTGCAGTGCGAAAATATTTATATAAACATTTTTGCAATTCATATCGAGTATTTAGATAAATAAACACACGCATAAATAAATTTGAGTGTGTTTTTTTTTTTCAATTCTTTACCGCGCTGTTTTATTTTGAAAATTTTATATTCGCTGATGTTTGGAAAACGTGGAGATTTATGAATGATAGAAAAGTATATTGTTTAGGCTAACTCATTTTTTATGATTGTTGTAAATCTTTGTAGTAATGAAAACATTTTTTAACACAAATTTTTCCTTACTAATGAATATGTAAGATTGCGGTGAATGCTATAAATGTCAAATGCTTAAAATACGAATGTCATTAAAAATCTTTGAAAATTTCGATTTTAGTAAATATAAAATAATTTAACTGAATAGTTTTTTTAATATTTGATTTAGAATACGGTTATAAACTTAATTGTTTACGTTTTTAAAAGATATTATTTACATATAAAAGGATAGTTTAATTTCTAAACTATCAAATATTCGAAATTTTTACTTTGGTATAAGATAAATTAAGAAGTTGTAATTTATTTTTATCAAACACTGTTTATTCCACTTTTTTTGTGACGGTATAACCCTACCGGTTTCAAGGCTTTCACCTCATATTCAGGGGAGCACAAACAAGACTCTTGTTTGTGCTCCCCTGAAGATGAGGTGAAAGCCTTGAAACCGGTAGGGTTATACCGTCACAAAAAAGTGGAATAAACAGTGTTTGATAAAAATAAATTACACTGTCTTTAAACCTCCACAACGTTAATGCCTTAACTATAAACAACATATAAATTAAGAAGGATGAATAATAGAAGATTCTGCTTTACAAGAAAATTATGAAAAACTGTCCTCTCTGTCTACCCTACAAGGGACACGATTCGATTAATGCACGTTCCTTACGGGATAAACAAAGATGATCGAGCGCCACATATTTTGGTCCTAACAGACATTCATCACCTCTACCACATCCATAGTTCGTCCCATACAACTTTTTCTATTCTTCATACTTTTCCTCTTTCAATAATTGACTAACATGATCCTTTCATTCATTTTTCGAATGTCGCGTTTTTCTTACTTCTTTTCGTTCAACTATTTACATATATATGTATATGTATTATAAATATTTTCTTGTCCGTCTTTTCGTCACTCATCTTTCTTATATCCGCATTCTTTTCTAATTGCGACATTTCTTACCTTATCTATCGATATTTTCCAATATATCAACAATCACATCTCAACTGCAATATGAATCTCATTTTATTATACTTTTATTTTATTAACTTAAATTATTTAAAGTTAGTTTTATTATTAAGCATAGAATATCATTTTGAAAATATTTCTCAGTACACACAATTTCTTGTGAACACTGAGCTAGATCCAACTATTAAGTTGCTTTGATGACCACTCAAAATTTCACTTTGGTGTTAGAATACTGTAACACTCTTATCAATACCACATACTCGTATAGTTGGCCATGTCAGAATAATTCTAGCTATTTCAGTCTTTATCCCTGTAACGTGTTAATAGTTATAGCAAACAGAAGCTAGTTGGAAATAGCCTTCTTTGGAAATCTGGATTAACTGGTATCAAATCTACCTTTCAGATTAACCGTTAGAGTGCGGAGAGTCTATATATAGACGTTTTATAGTATTAAACGTTTTACACATTACAAAGGCCACGTTTGGTATTTTAATTTCTTAATAGATTAACGAAGCTTATTTATTAACTTAAGCGTATGAAGCGGCATTTCTGAACGTGTTATAATTTATTGAGAAATTATATTCGAATTGGATAGTTTTGTTAATCCTCATTATTTACATTGTAAATTAAATCAGAACTCAAATGAGTGAAAAGATTTTCAAAGTTGGAATATTTACGTTATGCAATGACTTCTGCATATATGTTTTGTTTCATTTTCACTTCACGGTCACAGTTAGCTGTTTCGTTTTCGGGATCACAGAATTAGGAAGATTATATTACAAGATAAATTCTGATAATACATATTCATTAAAGCAGATTATCGCAGTACGTTTATCTTAAAAATAACCAATAGATTTTTTAATATATTTTATTAAAAACCGTGCATTTAAAGAAACTGTCACAGATGTGTGTTATGAATAAAACAGTTTCTTTTAAATAATTCTGCCTAATGTTTTAAGGTACGTTATTTTTTTTTCAAAATTTAATTTTCATACGATTTATGAAGTACAAAGCCAGTACAAAATTAAATCCACTCACAAAACGTATAATTTTTACTTGTTACTATGAAGAAAAAAAAATTCAGGTGCGTTATCGCATAAGATACGACTTCCTGAAGCAATTGCTGAAACTGTTTTCAGGATTTTATTTTCGGTGGCGATAAACAACAACGCCAAGGTAGTGGTGCACAGTGGATTAAAAGTTATGTTTCAATAACTGTATTTTCGTATATTTTTTTTGTACTATTATTACACTACTTGTTTTCAACCCAGAGGTTGCGGGCTCGATTCCTGTTGGAAACTATTTTTTTTTAATTGATTTCAGTCTGGTTTTCACTTAAAGCCTATTTGATTTTTTATGGTTTGTTGTAAGAGATTGCCACGTGAAACTTAGCTCGCCAGATTGTACTTTATAGAACAACAGTGTACTACAATATAATACTATGTTTATGAAAATTTAAAATATCATTTTTGTTAACAATTTCATTGTATGGTACTGTATAACACTTTCGTTGTATATACAGTATAATCTTGCAGGTTTATAAACCTTGTGACAATCTATACCAATTAATCATAAATATGTTAAACAAGGCTTAAATGTCAACCAGACTGTTTTTTTTATCTGGGTACAACCGAACCCGCAAAATTCAGGCTGGAGGGTGGGTGTCTTGTCAATAAGAGCACAATGGCTGTATTTTATCAGTTTGAGCATAGTGAATGTGATATTTATATATGCGAGATATCAATGTAAACTATTTGGCAGTACTTCTGGTACGATAAAAGAAAATATTTAGAATATTCAGAATATAGAAATTAGTGTTATACTCGTATAAACACAATGTTATGACAACGAAAAAAAATATTGCGAATTCATTTCTAAAGACTTAACTAAAAAAATGTATGAAAAATATTATTTTACTGCCGTGTGCGGCGTGGCGTGCGTTTGACTCAAGCGACAAGTGGTTTGGATATGTTTACTCTACTCGCCGCCAGGAGTGCTAGTGTCGCATACAATGTGTCAAATAAATCTGGCTTCCGATTGAAGATAAACTACAAATTGATACCGTTTTCCGTTGAATTTTATTTTCCCTGATTTTCCATTTATATTTAGTTTTCTCGAAGAATCATTGAACTGTGTTTTTACTAGAGATCATTTTCATGTTGTTTTTTCATTTTTTTTTTCAGGTAAGAAATTTACTGTTGCTTTCCTAAGTATACGTCTCCGGGGAGTCATCATAATCATCAGTTATTTTTATTGCGTGAGTATTTCAGTACAACTGCATTTCTTGCTCTTACCATAAATTACAGATGAGGATAATTCTACAAATCGTCAGAATGAGTTCAAATATATCTAGAATAGAAATGTATTCGTCTACAATTAATGTCGTGGCATGATACTACGAGTGCGTAACTATATTTAAGTGCCAACTTTAATGCATGAGAGTGAAATGTGGACATGGAAAAGAACTGATAAAACTCTAATAAATATTATAGAAATAAGACCTAGGAAAGTATGGTTGGATCAAATGATTGATATTTTTAAAGAAGGAGTTATATGAGAAGGTGTGGATTTAGAAGAGGGGAAGGATGTTTGTCAAGACAAGAAAGTCTGGTGTTCTGTTATCTCTGCCTATGTCAACAGGGAAATGTCGTGATGGTTTGTATATATGTAATTTTGTGAAAGGTAGACCAAAGAAAAACTTTCATTCAATATTTCACGATATTTTGAATCAAGAAAGTGAGAATATTGCAAAAAGATGATTTTTGCTGACAAGACGTATGAGTGTCGATAAGGCAAAGGCATAATGTGTGGGCTGGAGGGTGTAGATATAGTTATCTCTGCTTACCCTAAATATGACATGTCGTGATAAAGTTTATACGTAATCGTTTTAAAAATGCAGACCGTGTTTTGCAGTATTTGAGCATGTACATTGTGAACCTAGAAAGAGTCAATATTCAGCCAATATGTACGAGAATGTTAAAAAATTAAAACAATAGAAAATAATACATTTTGTATGGGCCTTCGTAAATTGTATACATACAAGTACGTGTATATCACAACCCCCTTCCCTGTTGAAGTAGGCAGAGAGGTCAGAGCGCAAAACTTTCCTATCAAAATACCTCTTGTTATTTTTCATCCTACTTAAAACACTAGTTTTTGGTTTACATACATCCTAAAAAATTACATTTGTTTTTAATGTCATACATCTACAAATCACATGTTCTTTTCATTGTGAGCTCCGTTTATTTTTTTACATCCACAATATTGTGAAACACTTTTTTGGCATATCTTAATATTACTTGCTTTGAGTAAATTACCCCAATGACTTTTTTTCCTATTGCAACTTGTCGTTAATTGTCTTCATATATCCAAATATATAACTTTTTTAATGTATAAGAAATAATTGGTTGAAGGATATATCATATATTTATTAACCCTTTCTGTCCTGTAATGTGTTACTACTACATATTGCTTCTAAAAACTTTAATATATCTATAAATATAATAAATACTGGGTTCAGATTTTAGGTATTCCTCCGTTATACATTTACGCATTGAATGAAAAAAATAATATTAATAATAATTAGCACTTATCGGCTACATCAGATATATTTTGTGAAAATTGGGAATAAATTCATCAATACAACCAAACGTGTGCCAGTGTGTGACGTAGGTATATTCATTCTAAAAAACGCTATGGACGCTATTCACGGCCCACTCTCACTCTACTTCGGTATATGGGAACGCAAGAAATAGAATCTCAGTTCGCTTCTCTCGCTCATTAAGTCGGCGGCTTTCGTTCGAGGTGGTCGCTTTGCCCGTTTTGTGGACGTCGGCCGATGTTTTTTTTTCATGTTTTCAGCAATTAAACTTCAATTATTATCACTTTTGACTTCAAATTTAATTAATTTAAGCGATTGGCTATGAATATTCTTATTTTTTCGATTTTCAATCGCTCATTTTTACATGTGTATTGATGTGTATTGAATACACAGCACCGGAACGCGCGGATTTTTTTAGCACAGGAAGGGAAATGTTAAAGATGGATGTTAATAGTAGAATTATGAAAGAAATCTTTCGGTGTTACGGAAATTGCGGAAGACGTACGAAACAAATATATACGCGTATGTTCTAAATTAACATGGATCAAGAAATAAAAGAGTGTAGGGACATATTTGTAGAAATTTGACTGAGAGAGAGTAAGGAGTATGATAAACAGTAGGGCATGTATAATATGTTTGATATGTATGAATATGGACGAGGCGAGAGATGTGTGCATGGGTAGAAATATAAAGGCGTATATGTTATATCTGTCCTCTCTACGTACTTGAAAGAGACATGACATGATGGTATGTGTGTATAATTTAAACTATAGAAAACGATCACTGATGTTAGTTTAATTTATCAATTAAATCAAGACGCGTCAAGTACGCGATTGTGAATGAACACACAAGTTGTCCGTTGCCATAAACATCATTTTAAAATAGATGCACAAATTATTGGGTAGCTCCGGTGCTCACGAAAGCAAAACTCTGCCAGTAGGTCAAATTCAAATCAATTTATGATAGCATTAAAATATAAATATCAAGTCATACTCATCTGTTTGCTTATAAAGGCGTATTCACATGGCCGAAATATATACATCGAGCATGCGTTTCGAAATATTTGACGACTTTCATTGCCTAGTTAATAAGAGTTCTCCTTGACAAACCTGAGGCTCTGATGTTCGATTCCCACTGTTACCCAATTTAAAAATAAGGGTTTCCGTCTGAATTTCCCTTTAAGCCACATGAATACGTTTTTGTTCGGTTGGAGGGGATTGTCATGTGACCTGAGAGATTGTATTTTATATTAAGTAGCGTACATTCTTTTAATTTTAGTGTTTGAGTTTCTCATGAGTGACTTTTTTAAATTTTTGTGTTTGAGTTTCTTACGAGTGACCTTTTAAAATTTTTGAGTGACTTTTTTTTATTTTTGTGTTTGAGTTTCTCATGGGTGACTTTTTTTCATTTTTGTGTTTGAGTATCTTATGAGTGACCTTTTTAAATTTTTGTGTTTGAGTTTCTTATGAGTGACCATTTTTAATTTTTGTGTTTGAGTTTCTTACGAGTGGCTTTTTTAAATTTTTCAACAGTTGTGTTTTGTGAATCATTCTGTATTTATTTTTTCAGCAGTTGTGTTTTATGGACCATTTTATATTTAATTTTTCCACAGTTGTGTTTTATGAATCATTCTGTCTTTATTTTTTTCCACAGTAGTGTTTTATGAACCATTCTATATATGATTTTTTCACAGTTGTGTTTTATGAACGATTCTGCATTTAATTTTTCTACAGTTGTGTTTTATGAACCATTCTGTATTTAATTTTTCCACAGTTGTGTTTTATGAACCTTTCTGTATTCAAAACTCTATTTTTAATTCTTTTGTAACAATAGTATACAAAATAAAACAAAACTACAACGCTTATTGAACCATTTGAAAACAAACATATATTTCGCTAGTTCTAATTTGCCGATCCCTTATCCGTATCATGCCAAGAAGTTGAGAAAGCACCTTTAAACATAGGTGCGTCTATATTCTAATAGATTTTTCCAAGAGACACTGGAATATCAATGTACCGTTCACATAACAAATGCGTCTCACGGCACATTTCCACAGAACACAGCGCTAATGTGATCGCGCCGCGAGGACAGCGGGAATCTATATTAGTTTCATTAAAAATCTGGCGCGGGCCGCGCATTAAAAACGATAAATAGCCGCCATTAGGATTGATTTACCGCCCCACGTAGACGGCGGCCGTCTGCTGAGGTGCCTGGCCCTCACGACCGGGAACTAAACAAAAAAAAATAAAACAAACGCTTCACACCTGTCGGAGTTTAATGTGTTCAATACAAAGAGGTAGGGAGTTGAATAGGTAACTGATATCAAATCGGTTCGTAGAAAGAGTGTGTCAGCGTGGGAAATATATTTTCTTAAGACAATTTTACTGTCTTGAAGAATTCTACTATTCGGCAAGATTGTTCTCAGCTTGGTGAGTTTTCAGTATTGTGCTTACATTGGTGATTTCATGCACTGTGATCTGAATTGTGTTATTTTATTAAGCTATCGGTATTGGGCTTGCATTGGAGATTTCATGCACTGTGATCTGAATTGTGTTATTTTATTAAGCTTTCGTTATTGTGCTTACATTGGTGATTTCATGCACTGTGATCTGAATTGTTATTTTATTAAGCTTTCGGTATTGTGCTTACATTAGTGATTGCATGCACTGTGATCTGAATTGTGTTATTTTATTAAGCTTTCGGTATTGTGCTTACATTGATGATTTCATGCACTGTGATCTGAGTTGTGTTATTTTACTAAGCTTTCAGTATTGTGCTTACATTAGGGAATTCATGCACTGTGATCTGAAATGTGTCATTTTATTAAGTTTTTGATATTTTATCTTTTGTTTAGTAAATATTATATATTTTAATTAAATAAATTATATAATAAATAATAATGTGGTTAACAGTCTTGATCAGTTTTGGATCATCATCCCATCAATCATCCGGAACCATCTAAAATCAAACTTGGGTAAAGTGTTATTATGATGTTAGGTAACGAAATTTGTTGATTTAAATTGGAATTGATGCTATTGTTTGATAAATATAAGATACTGTAATTTGTTTTATCAAACACTGTTTATTCCACTTTTTTGTAACGGTATAACCCTACCGGTTTCAAGGTTTTTACTTCATCATCAGGGAGCACAAACAATACTGAATTTTGTTCAAACTGGTACCGAAATACACGCTTCTAACGGCTAACATTCTGGTTGAGGACTAGGGGTGAAGGGAGGGATGAGACAATCTCGGCAAGCAGTGGAGAGATTCTTGGGATATATGTGTTTGCCGGATGTTCACCTCGATGCACTGGTTTTGAAATTTTTAGGGCTTTTTATCTGTCCAATTTATTTCTGTTACTACTGATATGTAAGAATTTGGCATCATTGATAGAAAATTTGTGGTTTTCATGATTAGCAATTTCAGAATAAATTAGAGGATTTGTGAAGGCGGATTTGTGTTCACGAAATCTATTTTCAAAAGATCTTCCTGTATTTCCTATATAGAAATTATCACAGTCAGTACATAAAAGTTTATACCCACCACTGTTGCTAAGTATTCTTTTTTTGCCTTTCCCGTTAAATAAGAATTTCTGGAGATTAAAATTATTAATGACAAGGGTAGTTTTTCGTCTATTATTCGGAAGTATATGGATACGGTTATATCTATATTATATGACTTCGGTTATATCTATTCTTTTAAACCAAAGGAAAAAATGCCGGTATGTTCCGATCATCTCACATAGGTGTGCCATCAGATCCAGTACAGCAGTGTGGCCGGTGAGTTTGCTGGTCAGCAAAGGCTTACACAATTAAAGTGGAAAAAGGAAGAAAGAAACATTAACTCCACGGCACAGAATTGACGCTGGAATAGTAAAGGGATCCTCGACTACGCGGCCCAGTAACGACGACGACAAGAAAAATACTTACATATGTTATATACTCGTTCAATCGCGTCGTTTCACCGTTGTGGTTGGCAGAGTAGAAAGATCGCCAAACTGTAAAACCGTGACACACACGTTTTGTGTTATCTACAATCATATAATTTCTCGTGCAACTTCTACGATTTCTCTAACTTTAATATTTCCTTCTTATCAAAATATTATTCACTTGATTAAACCAAACTTTCTTTGGTTTTCTTCTAACACGTCTTTTGTTCACATTGGCACTATATAAGTCTTTTTTCATTAATTTGTTATACACATCCAACCCATCTCAGACTTCTCCATCTTACTTTATACATCAATGAAGACGACTTCTGTTGGGTTCGATTCCCAATGATAAAATAAAATAAATTTCTGTTTTTTTAAGATCGTCTGGCTACAATATATGTACGCGCTAAACGTGTGCAAATGTTGTTGTTGTCCACGTGCGGTAGTATTTAAAACAACATACGCGAGTGCGAGCTGTGAGTTACGTGCTTACTTCAAACAGTGTTAACTGATTATTTGGGCTGAAGACAATGTTCCGTCAGAAAACAATGTTGGGCTGAATACAATCCACCCTCTTCAACGTGTTCATATCACTAATTTGTAGTATTGATGTAATATTGATGGATACCATACAAATGAATTAATTAATTATTTAACATTCATTCCGTAAAGTATTTTCTTATGTATTGTAATAAGAGACGATACATAAAATAGTTTGAAAAAAAAAGCTAATTGCTTGGTATAAACGAGTATATTTCTGAATAGTTGATCACTAAGCGTCAAGTGAGCGGAAATAATAAACAGAACTAAAGTCGTATAAAATCCGATCCACCTTTTATGATTCACGCTCCATTTGGCATCTTGGCTGTTAATCTTAATGAAAAGGATTATAAATTCTCGATATTTTGACAAATTTCTAAAGGATTCTTATTTAGAGCGCCATTATTTTCATTTTGAAGGGGCGTTTTGTTTCACGTGATTTAAAAGAAGAAAAAAAACAATATTTCTCATTTTTTATAATAATGATATACGTTTGAAAAAATATATCAATTTTAATTAAAATTTCTACATATTCATTCATACTTACATAACAAGATATGTAGAGGAGGTAGAGTTTGTGTGGTATTTAGCAAAATATGAGAACCGTTGATTTTAAAATGTTCAGGTCTTACTTTTATCGGAGTTTTTCTTATAATCCTTAAATTCTTATAAACCACATAACATAACGTTATTACATCACGGGGATAAGTATCATAGTTAACAAAAACATGAAATGAATCTGAGAAAAAGTGTGCCTGGAGCTTTTTAAATTGGATACGCTGACTTATCTGTCAGAGTTATATCTTTTATGTAAAAAAATAATTGTAGCGTTTAGTAAGTTCTACGGAATCGACCGCTCAAGGTTCCTTCTCTCTCCCTATCTTACGTATCCAATGTTTCGTTTTTTATGACCTATTTTGAAAAAAAAAACAGTCTCTTGTATACTTTATAAACAATATACTATATATATACATTATTTGATTCAGGCTATTGAAGTTTTCATAGAAGATTATACATAAAATATTAAATGTGAACACATATTATATAAAAAAATAACACCAAGAAAAAAACGTAAATCGAGATACAAATAAAATATCCAGAAAAAACGTATGAGAAAGAAAAAACAAAATATTCAAGTGTATCAAGGTGTTTCGTCGTTCACCATCAGAAAAAAAAAATTGTAATGGATTATGACAGATACACATGTTTTATAAATATATAATCTATGAAAAAACAACAGGTAATTAAAAGTGAACACACATGGTATGGATCTGGGTTATTGCATGTCATTTATCGTAAGCTGAATTGGTTCTAAATATAAATAATATTTAGGACCAGTTTCTTATATAGTACACTAGCGATTTTCAACATTTAAAAAAAAAATATTTTACACATGACAAGAAATAAACATGATTGGCGAAAAAACAAGTAATTTAATTTGGACACACAATTTTAATGACTCTGGGTTTGTTGCCTTTCATTTGTCGTGTTCCTAGTAAACTAGGCTTTTGCCTGTATCTCACTGAGGAGATACGTAATTAAAGATACGTTTTTAAAATTGGCGCATTTTATAAAATTCAATTAACTTCAATCCATTAAATACTCATGCTCTTATGAAGTACAAATCAAGCCTCCATCCAGCACTATCCAACTTAGAAGATTGAACATTTATTTTTTATGACCGGTACGTCATAAAGGGATAAAGAAGAAACTGTCAAAAAGGGATATAATGGCGACACACGTGCGTGTCAAAATAATATTAGTGACGAGGGAATTATGATACGACGTCACGAGAGAAGGAAAATGTCTCGCAGCATAATATATATACTTAAGAGTATAAAGCGCCATAAAGCCTGGAGTTGAAACATCCCAATAAGTTGCCAGAACTTTTACAGGAAACTTCGAATGCAGTGAAACTATCATTTGACGCCATTAGATCGGAGTGTCCAATTGATCCAAAGATGTACCGAAAGAAGACAGAGTGGAGATCCCCTCGGAGAATATTGACTCCACAGTACCACAAAATGTGATCTGCGGATTGATGTGACCGCAAAAAATTACGACAGGTTGAAGGGACAAGATTGAAGCTTAAAGTTTATTATTAAAGCTCCCATGGCTAGAAGGAAATGGTGTAGTCTAATAGCTTGGATACACCAACAGGGAGTCAAGGCACACCCTAAGCCAGAAAAAAATATTGATATTCTTTTATAAATTACGCCTTATATAAAGCGAAAAAAATGTAAATCACCAAATATGTTGAATTGTAAACATCTGTTTTTAAGTTTTCTAAGGAAACGTTATAATATATCAGTCAAAGGAAAATATATTGGAGAGATACATAATTATGTGAAGTCCTTGTTTAAAGTACACCAATAAGGATGCAAGTTTTATGGCAGTTTTAAGCAGGTTCCATAGTCTGAGAGCATAGACATAGTTAAGAAGGAAGAAAAATGAACTGGAACGATCATGATTTAGCGTTTGAGCGGCAAGTTCATGATCGAGAAGATGCTGAACACTGAGAGCGACGAAAATTAATTAATATTCTGAGATTTTTTTCTTTTTTTTGCAACGTTTATTTATGAATGTACCATTCTTCTTATTAAACGACAAATTTATGAAGAGAGACTGATAAATGCTTCAGTACTAAGATGAAATGTCAGCCAGTCGATATTAAGTACGATGTCGTGTACGTGACAAGGTATTACAATGGCGTTCTCCGATCTCAGCATCTTGCGACTGAAACATCTCTGTTTATTTCTTCAGCTGACATAGAATTAAACCTGTCTTATGCGGAGCTGGCAACTCCCAGCATCGCAGTCAGGTGCAGTGTTAGGAGTTATTCTGCCCAAAGTACTGTCTGACATGATTGGTTCAAAATGGTTTCAGAGCGCATTTTTTTCATGAGTAGCTGTCAAATAGCCCCGTTATTGCATTTTACTTAAAAGTATTGAGTAGCATGCTACTTAAGATACAAAATTAGTTATAACAGAAAAATAATAATAAAATAAAGTGCCGTAAAGAAAACAACTATACTTAAGGGCGAAACAGTTACTTTTTTAAAGTAACAACACTAGACATATTATATTTGACGAGATATGGCCGAATTGTATTTGCAAAAATGTATGTAAACATGAATGTGATATAAGACGATGAATAAGGAAGTAATTTTATTATATTCGACTGTCATTTTATACATCACAACCTGGCGAGTTTATTGTCATGTGATAATTCCTTCCAACCAATCAGACATATAAATTAACAATCTCTCGTAATCAAGTATGAGTATGACTCTCAGCTTCCTGCGAATGGACGGTGCCTGTGCCTTTATTGGTGTATTATGTGCACGCTCTTGCACTTCAGTAAGCACACAGTCTTAACATGTATTCGATGGTAAGGTGATCAATGTTTCAAGACGATACACAAGTATTTTCAATTCCGCTTTACTTTCGTTAGGGAGAGTTTTAACTAACCAGAAAAATGTAAATGAGGTCTATAGTAAAAATTATTTTTCAAAAAATTGTATGTCGACGGGATTTGAACCCGTATCTCCTGGAGATGAAAGTTGGGCGTCTTAGCAATTTGAGTATGGAAGTCGAAATGTAACTTTTTATGTACGCTAAAATCCATGTCAATTTTGATCAAATTTTTACTCACCATTTAACCCATTTAAAGGTTTTTTTTAATATGCCCTGAAAGATTTTTAAGTCTCGTCATCGTTGCTAAGCCTCGTAGTCGAGGATCCCCTTACCACTTCAATGTCAAAGTTGGAAGTAGAGCTGTGCCGTGGTGTTTGTTTTAAGTAAGTGAGCCGTTGCACACAAGCAAACTCACCGGACACACCGCTGAACTGGATCCGATGGCACACTGAGGTGGGACGATTGGAGCACACAGGTGTGTTGGGAAAGCCTAATAAAGTGGTAAATTATTTGAATAATTTTCTAAATATGTTTTAAATAATATTGATTTTTTTATTTGTTACTATTTTCTTACGTAAATAAACATTACCTTCAAGTGGAACGTAGAAAGTCAGAGAATTCGTAGAAGTTGTATAAGAAAGTGTATGGATGTAGAAAAGGCGAAGGAAATGTGTCGAGATGGGAAAGTCTGGCGCTTTATCCTCTCTAAGAGTACCTACCCTAACAGGGAAATAGCAGGATGGTTTGTGCATACAAGTACAATGCAATAACTAGTTATAAGTTTGTTTGACCAACATTTTATTGGAGAATTTTAGTATTATCCATCCTTTTCATTTGACTTCTCCATTGTCTTCTGCAGTTTCTTCTCCATCTCACAATATCTTCTATATCGTATATTTCTTGGATACGAGAGCTTCTAACGCTATCGTTAAGTGTTTTGTCTGCAACAGCTCTGTGGGGTTTCATGTCATTTGTTCAGAAATACTTTTTAATCACATTTTACTTTTTCATACATGTTACCTTTTTAGAGAATATATTGTATATTTAATCGCTCTATTTTATGTAACTACAACGCAAGAATTCAGCATGCATCACATGCATTGTACATTACACTGCAGCGGCTCTGTTTCCACCCTCAAGAGCCGAAGACAAATGCCTGTAAAGTTTAATTTCTGAGAAGGAATCAGACAATCAAGCTGTTTATTCTGCCGTATACACTTCACCGGGGGCTGTTGTTATTCCTCGGGTGGAATTAAGGAAAACAATGATAAAGGTAATATGGGAAACTTAACCCCATAAGACTGTGCGCTGGTTTATCTTAATGACACGCGTATCTCTCTTTGAGTTATGTCACCTGAATTAGAAGGGGGTTGTTTTCAGGATATTTACAGATATGCGTTTTTTTTAAATAAATATGTTTGTTTACAAATAGTTAAAAACATCAACTGAGATTTTAGACTTCAATACTTTATTAGGGTATTGGAAAAATACTTATTTAATTGTAATATAGTACACTTTTGTTGTATACATCACAATCTGATGGGTTATTATCATGTGGAAAACTCTTCCCACGAATCAAAAATATGTTTTTAACAAGCCTCAAGGGAAACTACAATGGAACCTTTTCCAAATAATCTGTATCCAAACGCGTATTGAATCTACAACCCCCAAGTTGAAACACTGGTGTCTTATCAACTAGGCCACGTCTTCAAAAATTAAATAATGAGGATTAATTTTTATTTATATTTTAGCACATGAAATAATTGTTAAGTTTATTTAATGCGGGAATCAAATGATACATTGTTAGCTCTTATATAGTGCAAGACAAACTTGTAACAACACTATACAAAATACATTCGGAGCATTGTGACACATTCAATACAGTGAATATGAAATGTACCCACATATCAACACGCCTCCTTACAATTTATATTCACAAATTACAAACATGACAGAAATAAACATTAGTTACATTTAACCTTCAACTCAAAACATTACTTAAACTAGTCAAAAAACATATTTTATCAACTTAAATGTTACACGAAATTCAATTGCAATTCAGCATAATCAGTTTTCTGTCATAAACAAAATTTATATTAATTTCAACATTTCTCTGAATTTAACAAATTTATTCTACCCAACGACTTAGTAAAAATATCAGCAGTGTTTGAATCCGAATCTATCTTATTAATTTCAACAATTCCAATTTTAACATTTTCATTAACATAATGATATTGTACTTCTATACGCTTAGAATTTTTTTTTTAAATAAAATATACATTTATTCATTTTATTAAGCTTACATATACAGGTTACAATTACATACAAAGCTAAAAGAGAAAAATATACAGTAGTAAGAAATAAATGTTTACAAATAAGAAATAATTTTTAAGCTGAAATAGCAACTCTCATTTCTGCGAAAGCTCAATATTCTTTGTGAAAAATTATTCACAGAAATGTTATAGATGTTAACGGATATAAGTAGGGGTAGATTCAAATCATGGTAAAGCAAGTTAGGAAAAACGAGAATAAGTGATAAGATCATGTCAATAAATTGCTCTGCTTTAAGTATGAACTCACTGTAGCCAGCTAGTTTTTGTATACAATTAATCATATATTTTCGTTGCAGAAATAAGAATATATTATTACGATTAGAACTAATAACGAGTAGAACTTATAATTTGAATTAAGTTGTTCAAGTTGTGGTATTTCAATAGCATAATAAAGAAACACGAAAAAAATAAAATAAGCAAATATGAAAAAAAGATTTCATTTTGTTAATATCCTGTTGCAGTCAAAGGGTACAACAAACACAGCCTACCCATATACAGTTTCTCCCTCAACCCCAAGGCGGTATATGACGCGAAGAAACAATGTTGGCTCAGGAAGATTACTTTACCTTTCTTACCCTTTGAATTGATATACTCATTGTGCGTGTCACTTGTTCAAGTCTTCCCGAATCCACCTTTTATGGCGGCGTAATCTATGCGAGAGTTTTGACGTCATTTCTCGACGTTTCTTCTTCTTCTTCCGTCTCTCATCCCCCTTGTTTTCAACCGAGGGGAAATCTTGTGGATTTGTTAAGTAGGAAAATGCGTGTATGATAATTTAACAAGGCTTTTGTGTTATTTCGTCGTAGTGTTGAGTAGGAATGTATCATTAGGACTAAGAGTATCTTATTTTATATGTTCAAGTAGTACTGAACAAGAAAACTAAAAAAAATCGCTAATTTCACTACTCGAATATGTAACAATGAACACCTTGTGACATAAAAATTATTTAACAAGGTGACTTTTTGACAGATGGAGAGCTAGGAGAGAGGAACTTTAAGAGGTGTCCATATGCAGGTAAGAGAATGACTGATTCGGATGTAGATCGTGTGATGAGAAATTGTTGGACATTATAAAAATATTTAACAAGGTGACGCTTCGACAGATGGAAAGCGAATAGGGAAGAACTTTCGCAGATGTCCACATGTAAGTAGATGAGTGAATGACTGATTCGGATGTAGATCCTGTGGTGAGAAATTATTGGGCATGGTGTAGATCTGGTTATTTAGATTATAATACGATTGGAATTGTGTTTATATATGATTTAAGTATATTTTAAGATGTGAACGCAGAGTGTGAATGTTTAGTTGAGTGCTTTAATATTTACGAAAAATATCTGAGGTTTGCGATTTTGGAATAAGACATCCATACCATCACGCTATTTCCCTGTCAGGGTAGGTAAAGAGACCAGAGCACGGAACTCTCCT
Organism: Odontocerum albicorne; assembly: GCA_949825065.1. Lineage (NCBI taxonomy): Eukaryota > Metazoa > Arthropoda > Insecta > Trichoptera > Odontoceridae > Odontocerum > Odontocerum albicorne. The sequence continues at coordinate 40,339,879 of OX463846.1, forward strand.
ATTACGACATATTTTCTTCGCCTTAGCCACATCTATATCCTTTCTCATGTAGTACCTTCTTTTCTCTTTCTCCTTACCTTTCCTTCTTTCAAATGGTTATTCACTTTGAACGACCATACTTTCTTTGACCTTTCTCTACCATGGTTCCCATGTATGTTTTGTATTATATTAAAAATGTTTAGTCAGTCTCGCTTCACCCGTTTATCAGCATATTCAAATCACCTCAACGTGCGTTTTTTACCCTCCTTAACATATCAATGCTTAGCTTACATTTATCGTTAATGCTCGTAATTGCATTTATTATTTTGTAAAACATCGATACATCATATATTTATCTACATGCATTTCCAATGCACTTACTCGGATCTTTACATACGTTTTCCTCGTCAATGTTTTACTCCCAAACAGTATACAATAATATGTGTATATGTGATGAAGGAACAACACAGCTCCATCATAGGTGAAGTAACCATCAATACTCACAACATTGTGGGTTCAGACATTGTTAAGTATTTGTACTCCTTGGTTCACCTTTCCGTGAAAGTGATTTAAATTGTAAATATAGTATTAAGAAAAGAAAATGTAAAAAAACATATATATCATTAAAACGAAATATTTTCCTAATTGATGATACTATAATTTACATGTATATTTATTTTAAATCATATAATTTACATTTTAAAATTCGGAATAAAAAGAAAGAAACTGTAATATAAAATACTTTCATGAATACATTTTTTATTTATATATGAAACATAAATCAAAACACACTAAAGAAGAATGAAATTTTATAACCTTTCAAATCGACAAGTGCTGATCTTTTAAAACTTTGCCAGCATCTTTGCAAGAAATGTCATATAATGCGAGTCTTCATTGTTATATCCGTATTCAAAGGCGTCGTTACATGAGGTGGTGTAAAATAATAATTTTACTGTCTCTTTTATGACGGCTGCTAAGCGAGGTGAATGTGTACTTGGGGGATGGGGGTGTGAAGAAAAAGAAGATGCAAAGATGTGATAAAAGTTTTGAAATATTTTCGCAAGTCGCTTGAGGTGAGTTTCCTCACGCTTTATAAAGTTTGCACTTGTTTTATTGTTTGAAAGTTTGATTCTTCTGAATGAAGAGAGCTTTTAAAATCGTAAAAGGGAAGGTATAATAGTACCATACGTATATTTTGGTGTGGATTCTATTTCCCATCATGAAACTTTAAATTTTGTTAATGCCAGTATACTCGTATATGTTATATAGTCTCATGCTCCTTAAAATAATGAACTAAATTTCTTTCAGGTAATTCTTAGAATGTAAAATATGGGAATAAATATGATTTCATTGTAATTTGTTTTATAAAACACTGTTTATTCCACTCTATGTAACGGTATAACCCTACCGGTTTCAAGATTTTCACCTCATCAGTCAGCACAAGCAAGACTCAAAACTTTTGATTCTTGTTTGAACTCCCCTGACGACGAGTTGAAAACCTTGTAATCGGTAGGGTTATACCGTTATATAAAGTGAAATAAACAGTGTTTGATAAAACATAATACAATGTGTTTAAACCTTCATAATGTTAATGCCTTAACTATTAATAATGTATAAATATGATTTCATTATCAATCCTCTCTCTCTTATCGACAATGTTCTTTCGAAGAGTCCTTCAATTCTTTGGGTACATTACTTGTGGTCAAGGAGACAGTTTGAAGAGGTTTGTGGTTTCTGTTGGCGGGGAAGAACGACGCATCAGAGGAAGAATCCCAATGCGTTGGACTGACCAAGTGAGAGACGTAGCTGGACTACATTTAACAACTGCCCTTCGAGCCACAACGTACTGGAATGGATTAATATGATTCGTCAGAGGCTATCATGAGAGTCACGATGATGTTATAAGCCATGCGACAGGATAGACGTCTCTCGGCAATTCCTTAAAAAACTGACAGTGAACTATTAAATACATCAATTATGCATCATGTTTTTCAATAATAAATAAAGCAACATCACGAAATAACGGAAAAATAATATTAATCGTATGTTTTAATCCTTTCAATAAACAAATTATAATATACCTTTATTAAGATCTTATCAATAAACATTTACGATACGCTTTAAAATTAAAAGAGTTATTGCCACTTTATTAAAATAGTTATTGCCACTTTAAAAGAGTTATTGCCGTGTTGCATATATGCATATACCCCATAACGTCATTTCCCTATTGCGGTAAGCAGAGAGAACAGAACGCCAGACTTTCCTATATCGAAAGACACCCTTAGCCTCTTCTACATCCATACACCTTCCCATGCAACTTAAACGATTTCTCTGACTTTCTACGTTTCCTTCTTTCAGAATATCATTCACTTGGTCCAACCATAATTTCCTTGGTTTTCCTCTCACGCGCCGTCTCCCATTTGCACTATATATCTGTTTTGTTAGTTTTCCTTTATTCATTGGTTCCACATGCTCAAATCATCTCAACGTGCTCTTGTTAATCTTTCTTAACAAATCAACCTTAAATTTGCATTCATCTCTTATCACTACATCCCGTATTCTGTCATACATTATCCTTTCATGTATCATTCTCAATTCACGCATTTATTCGACTCCTCTCAATATTCCTCCATGTCCACGTTTCACTCCCATATATCAAAGTTGGCATCAAAATATTATCTTAGCAGATGTTGATACTGTCCGGTTCGAGTATATGCTCGTATGTATGTTTTAGTACCTCATTGATTTTGTTTCTTATCGCGACACGTCTTTTGATATCCCATTTAACTATTCCGTCATCTAAAAAAAATATTCAGATATATAATAAAATATATCAGAATTCCTCAATTTGCTCTAATCTTTCATTATTCACTCATATATCGCATTTATTTTTCTTTTACACTTTTCTATCACAATTGGTTTGCGTTTTGCAACATTCTTCAGCAGATATTTATCTTCGTATATCTCATAAAATTTATTTATCAAACTCTGCAAAACATCTTCACTTTCCGCCAATTCTACCATGTCATTCACATACGTTTCCAATTGACATTTTTATATTATAACGTTTAGAAGGCAATGTAGTCTGTATTCTAAGGGTTATATCAAAAATTATGTATTAAAAATGCAATCACCGTTTTTGAAAATTTAAAATAAAATAGATTTCATGTGTATACCTTTATACTCTTAAGTAAATAAATAAGTAATCTGTATACCTATGTATCAACATAAGAATGACGTAAGATTTTGAAATAAAATATAATATTGTAAGTAGGTCAGATGTGTAATAAATAATGTTTGCTCCAGAGGTCTCCATCTTCACTTAGCATTAGCGTTCAGTTTGTTTGCAAAATATTATTTTCATCCGTCAAACAGGGGTGGATTTACTTATTTTATAGTTTGTAGCTATCCTATGTAGTCATTCAAACCACAGTCACTACCCAGATATATTTGAAACGCTGGAAAATTTGTCCAAAGTAAAAAAAAAATATTCGAAAATTTAAAACGGGATGCATGTTATTATTGATAATAATTTAGATGTTTCTGATTTGTATGACAAATGTAGCCTTTTTTGCCATTTCTGAGTAAAATAAGATACATAAATGATTTTTTTTCCTGGTCTTGATGTTATGCTAAATACAAATATTCGCTAGTGAAGGTTTTATAGTTTTAACCTTAGCTGTCAGTTCATGTGTCGAAATGGTATTGTTGTGTTTAATGCGATATTTTATTTAGGAAATTGATATAAATGGGTTTATTGGAGAAGTTAGTAGTTAAGCTCGTGAATATTTTATATACTTGTACAGGTACCCCTTTATAATAATTCAGAAATATTTAAAACAATAACTTTGAAACCTTGCATGGTATGGATTAATCGTCTATTGTAGTTACTAAATAAAGTTATTGGTATACTTAGATCAACAATACTTAAACTACATTTTTTGGTTTATTTTATTTTATCTATGTCATTAAGGCGATTGACTTCAGATGCATAATGAACACTTGTTTCAAAACAAATAATCTCAGCTTTCTGTGGACGAGTATTATATACGAGTAGGTATAGACAAAAAATGACTGATTATTTTTGTACAAAACTCATCCTAGTAGGTTTATCGTCACATGCAAATCTCAACTCATATCATTAATCTGGTAATTAGATAACTGAATTGTCAAACTTTGAACAATTGACTTATCTCATCGTTCTCAACAAAGATGAAAGAAATATAAAAAATAAATTGTTTCAAGAGAACACATAGTCGTAAATTGATATTTTTCAGTCATTCATATTAATTGAGAAACTTTGGTCATTTTACTATAGTTATTTTGAATTTTGCTTGTATGTGTACCGATACATTGTTATACGTATACATATGATTATTATTATTATTACATAACTCATGGAAAACCAGTGTAAAAGTCATGCAGGAAGATATCTCCACAGTGAACTACTTTCTCATGGACAGCATATTATAGTAAGAAGATAATAGCGACTATGCTCATAGAAGAAGTAAAAAAATGGCTTACAGAATATCATAACGATCTGATCGGCGAGCCAGGCAGAAGAACAATATGTTAAGACACTAAGTATGTAACCAAATTTTACTCAGAATCTTAAAAAAGCTACAACACTATCCCAGGCTATCAGAATTTAAAATGATTATGAACATTCAATCTGAATCCGCCCCTGGCCAACTCCCCCTACCACAGTTTCCTGAGCGTTAAGGCTGTTGTACAGTGCGCGCCACCTTCATTGTGCTCCAACAATAGGTGTCTTCAGAAATGTTTCTTTGTTTTGTATGGGATATTATTGTTTCCTTAAGCACGCGTGCCACCGCCTGGGAGTCATTTCTCATTTATCAGCCTTTCAAACGGCAAACACAAATGTTACTCTTAATATTCCTGACCTAGAAGGGGCTACGTATTTCAAGAGCCACTTTATCTCATTCTGTAAAATTACCTTGTTTCGTAAAAACCAAAGTGATGAAAAAATGAAACTTTTCAAATTGTCATACTAACTAACAAGAATATTTCTTACGAAACTATCGAATCGTAAGAGATATTCTTGGGTCAAGTTGTGAGTTTAAAAACAAAAGCGAGATCAACTCTGCAACATGGATTTCAATTTCGTTATACGCATGCAATTATTTTGTTACCGCATACTTTCTGTACTTCTCTATACTGATGAAGGATGCACATTCATTCAGATTGCCACAAAGTTACTACAAGCTTTTTGATAGTGGTCCATCGGTTCATGAAATGCAGAGAGTCTCATGGGTTGACACAATCTGTTATAAAAAAATTAAACGGATTAATAAATATAGAAAAATATTTTCTCTTATCCAAAAGAGTATTTTGGACAAACAATGCGAGGAGAAATACATAAGATCCTTTAACTGATACTGCAGCAGAAAGAATGTGCACATTTTGGTTGAAGAACCTCCGAAAACAGTTTCATTGTGGTATAAAATGTGTCGGAGATTCAACCTTAAAAGTCAAGACAGTAAGAATGATTGCCAGGAATTTAAAAAAAAACAATACCTACATAGCCTCATCATATCTCGTTGAAAATTTTCAACCGATGTTCAAAATATTCCGATCACAAACTGTGTGTTTTTATTCTTCTTCTTTTAGGCCTGTTGGCCTGTTATGGTCCTGCATCATTGTTTCCCTCTTGTGACGTCGACTGCCAGCTGTATTTCCATCTTTTGGGAGGTCGTCCTGGAGGTCTGCTTGCTTGGGGCATACTTTCTCTGGCCATTCTTGCGGCTCTTGATTCTGCCATTCTGGATACATGTTCGTTCCAGAACCTTCTTCTCTGTCGTCCCCATCTGACAATATCTTCAACTTCGCATATCCTTCGGATTTCTGTGTTTCGTACTCTATCACGAAGGGTTTTGCCAGCGATACTCCTGAGTACCTTCATTTCGCTGGTTCGAAGGAGATTTTTGGTTCTGACAGTGTCGGCTCAGGACTCTATGCTGTATGTCATTATGGGGCGGATACAGGTCTTGTATATCCTCACCTTGCTTTGGATGTTCATATACTCATTGTTTCCAGATAGTGTTCTTTAAACATCCGGAAATAGCTGCGGCCTTTTGTGATTGTTCAAGCACTTCGCCCTAGAGGTCATTATTGCACAGTATGCTAGGACCCAAGTATTTAAATTTTTTAATGTTTGTGTGTTTTTATTCAATAAGTAAATTGTTTTAAGTGCATAAAGCCTGTTTTGAAATAAGTCCGAATACCTATGTTGGAAGTTACTTTTGATATCTCTCGCATAACATTAGAGCGGGCCATTAGCCGTACGAGAATTACTATTCACTTGTTAATTCCTTTCAGAGCATGTAACTTCAGAAGCTTCACGCTTCATCAAAGATTTCAGGTTCAGATTAATGCGTATATATAAACTTCATATAAAAATATGCCGAGCTCATTGTTTTCAGATGACTCTGCCAATATCTAGGTCACTAACGATACTTTTTATGTGAATCTTCTTGGTTTATTTGTATTTTTAGATAAGCTGTCAATAGGTGATGTTTATTTTATACATTCTTTCACTGCTTGATCTTTATTGTTGTTTCTTAAATTGTGTTTTTTATTATCTTCACTTTGATAAACAAATCAAAAACTTAATAGGTCAGACAAGAGAGATTTTTTATTGTGTTCTATCCATTCGATGTATCAGGTTCATCTTTGAGGGGAAATCTTCATTATTCATACGTTCATCTTTGAGCTGCATGGCCGCGCGGTAACGCAGTGGACTTCCGTGTGGAAGATCGCTGGTTTGAATCCCGCGCTGTCTTACACCTGTAACGATGGTCGCTATCAGTGTAGCACGTGTCCTATTAGGACGTGCTGATGATCTTGATATCGACATCGTTATCTTCGTTTTCGCTGATTCTGCGTTACTTCTCGTACAGAATCATCAATATAGCGAATTGCTTATTTCTATAAGTCATTATGATTTTGATTTGTTGTCAATAAATATGGACTCAGGAATGCGGATATAAATCGATAAGTGGACAGCAGGTAAATAAATAACAAAGTCTTGACAGTTGACTGGATGACAATAAAATGTATGTTTATTTCGCATAGTGCAGACAATTTATACCAGTGAGTGAATACATGGGTTATATATATATATATATATCTGCCTCGCTATATCACATGGACGGGAGGTAGGTTAATTATTTATATTTTGAGATCGCTAGCCAATTTGCGCGCTGTAAATAGTAAATATTGTCGTTGTTTGAAGTATGTAACAATCATTGAATTCTTGATCGGTCAATGACCCTGTATGTTTAAATCAACAATAATTAATTTAATTTATTTGTGTTTTAACAATTCACTCGTTATTTTTGACAATTCATTTAGGTAGGTATACAGGTAGGTACATAGCTCCCTTCCTAGTGAACGCAGAGGGCGCGTGCCTTGCGTGAACGATAGGTTCGGGTGCATCTGACGTCGGGCTGGTTGTCCGTTCCCTGTGTCGAAGTAGGTACGTGGACAACGACAGCGCGTGGCGTTTTTTCCCAGATCTGTCGGTCAGATGGGTGATGCGGAAACAGGGGTAGGCTTGGTCGTCTGTCGCTAAATTTTGGATTGTCTGCGGTGCTTGGTTGGTTGTTGCGCTGATCGTCGATGATTGGTTGTGTGGATCAAGTTGCAGATGGCGTCCGCGGCGGAAGGTGGATCTGCAGTTGCTTGATGATGATAGTGATGGTGTAGATCAAGTTGCAGATGGCATCCGATGTGGAAGGTTGATCTGCGGTGGCTTGATGGTGATAGTGATGATGGGGATCAAGTTGCAGATGGCTTCCGCGGTGGAAGGTTGATCTGCGGTGGCTTGATGGTGATGGTGATAATGTAGATCAAGTTGCAGATGGCTTCCGATGTGGAAGGTGGATCTGCGGTGGCTTGATGATGATGGAGATCAAGTTGCAGATGGCTTCCGCGGTGGAAGGTTGATCTGCGGTGGCTTGATGATGATGATGATGATGTTGATCAAGTTGCAGATGGCGTCCGCGGTGGACGGTTGATCTGCGGTGGCTTGATGATGATGATGATGATGTTGATCAAGTTGCAGATGGCGTCCGCGGTGGACGGTTGATCTGCGGTGGCTTGATGATGATGATGATGATGTTGGAGTCTGCGGTGCTCGTTGCTGCAGCGTGGTTGTAGCATGGTTGTAGCGTGGTTGTATCGTGGTTGTAGCGTGGTTGTAGCGACGTTGTAGCGATGCTTGTCTGCTCCAGCGTTTTGTCGGTCAGTAGTTCGTCGATGGAGGCAATCCTGTAATCGTGTGGCTGATCGCCAGGACTGACCTCACATGAGCTGGCGTCGGGCTCGTCCAAATCAGATGTAGTGTTGTATCTGAGTGACGGCTCTGCTGTCCTTGTTGATGGCGTGCTTGGCCAGTTCGCCGGGGAGTAGAGTCTGGACGGTTGTCTGGATCTCTCTGCTGGTGATGATGCTCATCTTGTTGTAGTGGGCGAGGCGGTTGGCGTTGGCGGCGGTGCATTCGAAAATCTCGTTGACGAAATTGTTCATGATGCTCATTGCGTTGCTGCTGATGCCGGTGTCGAGTTGCAATTGTTTTGACATTGCTATCGAGTCGGCGGTATTCGATATAGTCGAGGTATGTATTCGTAGCGATGTTCAGTTTTCGTGCGGGTTCAGTTTTCGTGCGGGTTCAGTTTTCGTGCGGGCTCAATTTAGCGATGTTCGATTTTCGTTCGGGTTCACCAATGTGGCGATGACCAATGTGGCGATGTTCGGTTTTCGTTCGGAGTCACCAATGTAACGGTGGTGTAGTTCGTCGATGTACGTGTTCGGTTTTCTTTCGGGGTTCAGCAATGTAACGATGGTGTAGTTCGTCGTCGGGCTCGCCAATGTAACGATGTTCTTGTTCGTCGTCGGGCTCGCCAATGTAACGATGTTCTTGTTCGTCGTCGGGCTCGCCAATGTAACGATGTTCTTGTTCGTCGTCGGGGTCACCACTGTAACGATGGTCGCTATCAGTGTAGCACGTGTCCTATTAGGACGTGCTGATGATCTTGATATCGACATCGTTATCTTCGTTTTCGCTGATTCTGCGTTACTTCTCGTACAGAATCATCAATATAGCGAATTGCTTATTTCTATAAGTCATGATGATTTTGATTTGTTGTCAATAAATATGGACTCAGGAATGCGGATATAAATCGATAAGTGGACAGCAGGTAAATAAATAACAAAGTCTTGACAGTTGACTGGATGACAATAAAATGTATGTTTATTTCGCATAGTGCAGACAATTTATACCAGTGAGTGAATACATGGGTTATATATATATATATATATATATATCTGCCTCGCTATATCACATGGACGGGAGGTAGGTTAATTATTTATATTTTGAGATCGCTAGCCAATTTGCGCGCTGTAAATAGTAAATATTGTCGTTGTTTGAAGTATGTAACAATCATTGAATTCTTGATCGGTCAATGACCCTGTATGTTTAAATCAACAATAATTAATTTAATTTATTTGTGTTTTAACAATTCACTCGTTATTTTTGTCAATTCATTTAGGTAGGTATACAGGTAGGTACACACCCCTCGAATGACACAGGTTTTTTTCCCTCCTAGTATTCGGAGGTATAAAGATACATTTGACTTCGGTCATATTTATCCTTTCAAAAATAAACACAACATGCAAGTGTGCTCCGATCGTCTCACTTCGGTGTGCCATCGGATCCAGTAAAGTGGTGTGGCTAGTTAGTTTGCTGGTGTAAGACAGCTTCCTCATAAAAAAAATCCATGGCATAACTTCACTTTACAATTGAATTGACGTTGAAATGGTGAGGGGATCCTCAATTGCGAGGTCCAGCAGCAACGATACGTTCATCACTGGCAGTTTTATAACTATTGTTGATTATTTTTTGTTCATGGTAAAACATGGTACATCTGGCGGACTTATTGCTATAGAGCAATTTATTTTAACCAACCAAATTATCTTGGATACATTTGACTGTTGAATCCATGGCAGATTTTACAAAAAAATATTATTTTAATTTTAATTTAACATATGATTAAATTTATCAATGATGTTACAATTAGAGGAACGGAATTCATTGTTATTTGTTTTATCAAACACTGTTTATTCCACTTTTTGTAACGGTATAACCCTACCGGTTTCAAGGCTTTTACCTCATCATCAGGGGAGCACAAATAAGACGGAATTATGTTCGAACTGGTACCGACATACACACTTCTAACGGTAAATATTCGGGTTGGGGACTGTGGGTGAAGGGAGGCAGGATACAACTTCAGCGAGCAGTGGCGAGATTCCTGGAATATATGTGTTTGCCAGATGTTCAAGCCGATGCACTGATTTGGAAATTTCTAGGGCCTCTAATCTGTCCAATTTATTTCCGTTACTACGGATATGTAAAAATTTGGCATCATCAATGGTGGTTTTCACGGTGACAATGATTAGCCATTTCAGAATAAATTATAGGTTTTGTTAAGGTGGATTTGTGTTCACGAAATCCCTTTTCAATTGATCTTCCTGTCTTTCTTACATATAAATTATCAGTCAGCACATAAAAGTTTATACACACCCCTGTTGTTAAGTATTCCATTTTTATCTTTCCCGTTAAATAAGAGTTTCCGGAGATTAAAATTAATTTAAAGGCCGGCTTTATTTGACTTGGATTTTTTTTGGTTATGTTGTATGAAATGTTTTTTTATAAATTGAACTTCGCACCATTTATAGGTATGAAAGAAATTCATTCAATGATAAGGAAAGGAATCAAAGGAAAATTAGGATGAAAGAATATTTGATGATTTTTTTTTATTCTCTCTTAAACGTAAATAAGTATCGCGCACATCTGATAAATCTTGAAAGTTCGTTTCACAATCGCGTTGAGTGAGCCGTAAATGCAGGTGTGTAAAATAAGGTGTGGTATGCAAATGAGTGTCTCATCGTCCGATCGAAGAGAATTCTATTTTGAAAGAAAATGGAAGTTTTCAGGAAGATATGAAGAAGAATTTGGAAAGTTAAGCAAGTTGAATTACTAAATTATATTATTCGTATACAGTGCAGCCTGATGGCTTATTACAATGTGACAATTTCCACTTACTAACCAGAATGAGGTTTTAGAAGTCTAAAGGGAGACCAGACTGGAACTCTTTTATTTTTAATTGGGTTCCTACTGCTTTGACCCCGTAACCTCCGGGCTGGAATACACGTGACTTAGTAACTTAGTTACGGAGAAATGAGAAAATAATTGTATTGTATTACACTTTTGTTGTATATAGTATAACCTAACGAGCTTACAGTCTTGTGGAAATCTCTTTCAACCAACCAGAAAATTTTCAAGAGGCGTAAGCGAAAACCAGACTTGAGTTATTTTTTTCGATTTGTTTTCCAGCGGGAATTTAATCACCAACCTCCAAGCTACTAAACCAGCGTTGTATTGTAAATAATTATAATGAAAAAGAAAAACAACGATATTTTTTTAACGATTATGCACAGGTTGCTGAAATTCACTGTAAAAAATATATGAACTTTAATGCGTTATTAGTTAAAGAGATCAAATAAAAGTTTAATTTTTTTATTTAGCAAAATATGGAATTTGCTTTATGATAAATCACTAAAAGCATAAGACTTAACATAGTGATATTTCATAGCATCTTCCACTGCAAAAGTGCAAAGTGCATGCACAACAATAAATTCATATTAAAGAGGCTGGCAAGTAAAACGAGTCTGTGAACCTGCCGGCTGTTGAATGCAGAATGCATGAGTCTTAAGCATGCATGCTTTCGACTTAACACGAATCTAAATTAAACTTAAGGTTCTAATTAATACGGAAAACTTTAAAAAGTACCTAAAGGCCTAATTAATAGTGATAAATGTTTCTTAAAGATAAAATAAGAAAAATAACTTTTTTAAAAGTATTAAGAATAGAAGACAGTGTATTGTATTGTATTGTATTGTATCCTTAAGTTCATATTCTACCCTAATCACTTTATTCTCTAATTCGTTGTCGCCCTTTATATTTTCCCCAAAACAAATCTACAAATATTCAATAGCCACAAATTTACCATACAAATCTATGGAATTATTTAAAACATTTAATACCGAGTAGGAAATTACTAAAGTATTGGTTAACTAACCAAATATTAGGTCCTTACATATGAAATTGGCGTTTTGTTTGGGAGGAACATAAAGTTGATTTTTTTTTAATATAATATATTTATTTAATCAAAGTATGTACCATTGCTATCTATGCACTTTTGCCATCTCATAGGTAGTTCATCGATCCCTTTACTAAAAAAACCATTCGGACGGGAATCAATAAAATCTTTGAAGTCGGTTTGGACTGCCCCATCGGAGTTGAATTTTTTCCCTTGCAAGAAGTTATCCAAATTTCGAAAAAAATAGTAATCTGTTGGGGCAAGGTCCGGAGAGTACGGTGGATGTCTTAGACATTCCAATTGAAGCTCTTCTAATTTGGTAGCCGTCTGTTGTGCAGTGTGTGGTCTAGCGTTATCATGAAGCAGCAGTGGCCTAGAGCGATTAACCAGCCTCGGTTGTTTAGCAGCTAGCTTTTCCATCATGGTTTGCAGTTGCTGACAATAGACATCTGCCGTAATCGTCTGGCCAGATTTAAGAAAGCTGTAGTGAACGACACCAGCACTAGTCCACCAAACGCTCACAAGTAACTTTTTTGGAGTCAATTTTCGCTTGGGGCATGGTTTGGCTGGTTCGGCAGGGTTCAGCCATTGCGATGAGCGCTTCCGATTATCATACAGGATCCACTTTTCATCACAGGTAATGATTCGATTCAAAATCCCTTCATTATTGTGCCGGTTGAGTAATGCAACGCAGCAGTCAACGCGCGTTTGTTGATTTGCTTCACTCAATTCGTGAGGTACCCACCTTTCAAGCTTTTTCACCTTCCCAATTTGCTTCAAGTGGATTAAAACAGTTTTATCACTAACACCGCAGCCTGCAGCTAACTCGGACGTGGTTTGCGATGGATACGCTTCCACAATAGCCTTCAATTCTTCATTATCAACTTTGGTCTCCGGCCGTCCACGGGGCTTTTTCTGCAGGTCGAAATTTCCAGAACGAAAACGTTGGAACCAAAAACGCACTGTGTTTTTTTTTGCGGCACCGTCGCCATACACATCATTAATCCTTCGAGCCGTTTCTGCAGCACTGGTGCCACGGTGGAACTCGTACTCGTAAATAACGCGATATTTCAAGTTTTCCATTTTGTAAACTGAGTGACGCAAAGAAAAAAAACAATTGAGGAAAAACAAATGAATTATAATTTTCGAAACACAAATACTTGAGTAAATAGCTGTATAAATTTGAATTTGGAATTCCTAACCAAAGAGAAGATATTTGAGATCAAAGTTGCCAGTACGGCAAAACGCCAATTTCATATGTAAGGACCTAATATATCATACTTTTTATCCATCTCTTATACCTACAATTTTTTATATTAAATTTACATCATTCTGAGTGTTCGATTTATTTTATTTAACCTTATATATAAATAAAATGTAAATGACGACAACTTTACTTCAGATAAATTTATTTAAATTTGGGGTATTTATATAATCCATGAAGAAAAATAATTGTTACGAACCTCTGAAAATGTAAAATGTCAGTTTTAATGAATGAGAACTCGACCAAACATATTTCGACATTTACCTACTTACTTTTTCTCGAAAACGGTGTTGAGTGTCCGTTATCCGATGAAGGAGTATGGCGTCCTACCATTGGACCGAGACTCCGAACGAGATATTCATCACTTGGAGAGGTGTTGAGTGTTAGTTTCTGAATAGTTAGAAAAAATGTACGTAAAATAAAAAATCACTCTAGAGAATTAATTAATTCTACTGATTCCGTATTTTTTTAAAGTAAATTATTTATTATCGAAATGTTTGTTTCATTTCGACTTATAAAATTTAAAAAAATCACAGAACAGATGACGTCTTCGTGTTGAAGAAGAACATTCCATATAAAAGTATGTCGCGATATCGTTCAGTAATTTCTAGGAAAAACTTTTATTGAAGATTTCGTTTTGAATCGATAGATGTCGCGCTAGTCACTAAATTGCCATTTCAATTCGTAGAAAATTTTGTTATATTTTGCGGTAATAAAATAAAGTTTCACGTGTTCTCGGAATAAAATGTCTGCAAAATTACTTTCATTTCATATTCAAGGAATACGAATTCAAGTATTTTCTAAGAGTATAAGGAAATAATCTTATTTTATACGAGTATATATATTTTTTTATTCAAAATTTAGTTAGCGTAGATGAAATAAATATTTTTCAATTAAGTTTTTTTTTAAATAAATAATGAATTTTTAATGTGGTTAAATGAAAAAATTATATTTTTTATTTTTGATGTATATGTTGTTGAGTTCATGAGGGTTCTTCTTCGGCATTACTTCAATCTGAAGCCTTGGCTTTTAGACTGGTTTCTCTACTTACATTTTGTTTTTTTTTTTGGAATTTAATAAGTTTTGTATTTTCATTGATTATTTTTTCTTTCTTTTAGTGTATAGAACATACATTGGCAAACCATTTCAAAGTGCTGTTCTTCATCTTACTCAAAATATTAGCCTTAAGTGTATATTAGTCACTTTATTCCGTATTTTGTCATACATTGTAATCCTACATATGTTCACTAAAATAAATCTACAAAGGTACAACAACCCCACACATCATGTGAGCTCTGAATGGTGTTGTTTTTTTTTTGCAGTGATTGATATTTAGCAGTGAAGCATTTATTACAAAATTATGATTCATATATGCAAAGATTTTATTCAGTAGAGGAAAACATTACAATAATAGTAGCAGATAATAAATGCTACTTTGACCTACAACTTTACAAAGTTATGACCAGTCTCATACTTTATCAAGATTCTTATGTATTAAATATTAATAACACCCCTATTTCTCATGGATCTGAGTGTTGGACACTTAAAAAGGCTTATATGTTTTTTAAAGTAGGATTCTATGAATAATCCTTGAAAGAGTGCAAGAAAATGAATCGTGGCGTATCCGTACAACTAAGAATTCTATGATATCTTCCAAGATCAAACTATCTCTGAAGATTCCGTAGGGCAGATCAAGTGGTAAGAATGGATTATGGCTGAGTATTTCGGACAACAGATCTAAAGGTCATAGATCTATCGACTGGTTAAAACTTCCATGGGTCGATGGTGTAACTATGAGTACAAGCATATCCAGCTGGAGAAGCCTGGCAGAGGATAGAAGGGAGGGGAAGCATTCTTGGAGGAGGCTAAATTCTACAGTTAGTGATAATGACGATGAACGAATATAGTATTTTTAAATCTATACGGTTATTTTTCAAGGAATCACAACCTGCAACACAAAATTTATGTTAAATAAAGAGAATATTGCATTTTTTCTTTGCATTTAGGATATTTTTTAAGGAATCACAATTAACATAAAAAAGCTAATGTTAAATAAAGAAAATATTTTATTTTCTCTTTGCCAGTAGGATATTTATAAGAAATTGTAACTGGCATCAGAAAACTAACGTTAAATTAAGACAATACTTTATTTTGTACTTTCGCCAGTGGGATATTGATTGAAAAATCGTAACTTACATAAGGAAACTACGATTCAACAAAGCCAGTATTTTGTTTTCTCTTTTTGCCAGTGGGATACTTTTTGAGAAATCGCAACTGATATCAGAAAATTAATGTTAAATAAATGAAATAGTTTATTTTCTCGTTACCAGTGAGATATTTTATAAAAAAAACGATACCAACATAGAAAACTAAATACAATCAAGATGATATTTAATTTTCTCGCTACCAGTGACGTTTTTCACAGTTTGCGTAGGGTAAATTTAAATTACACTACCTACAATGTTTTTTTTATTTATTTATAGGTGTCTTAATTAAATTGCGGCCATAATGATCACTGTAATTTCAATATAAATCAATTAGGTGTATTGCTAAAACAACATTAAATTCATTGTAACTCGTAACAGGACCGAATTGCGATAATGCTATAATATAAAATAAAATTTTAGTTGGTTTTTTATCTAGTCACGAAAAAATTTTTTGTTCTTAAAATCATAAATAAATATTTACGTATATATAGGTATATTTTAAAAGTAAAGGTTCGCTCAAGAAACTTACATAACACTTGCATAATCATAATAGTAAAATGACAATTTATATAGCGCCGTTTAGAGAGCAGACTCTCATTAAAGGCACTATTACTCCGAATTCGAGCCCACTATTATTGATATATTAAAAATATTACAATATATATTAGAAAATGTACAATATATATTAAGTGGAAAGATAGGTAGATGGTGGCTGCAACCATTAGATAAGTTTCTTTTACGCATTTGCATATGTTTAGAAAAACATATTTGGTAAGAAAACCGCAAAACATTTATCTATTGAAGATGAACTACAAAGAAACTTTTGTAGATTTTCTAATATTTGATAACACATTTGGCTTTAGTTGGAGTGTAGTATATTTATGTGGTGTTGACTTATAATCATAAATTTATAAAAATTCTCAAAAAGGGTTGTTTTCATATGCTTCCTACGCCATCTATATCTTCAACACTTATAGGCAAACCATTCCACGCTACAAGACGAGTAAAGGCAAAAAGCCTTTCATAATACCTTGTCCTATTGGTTCGATTCAGGACAATCAACTGAATATAAAGACACAAAGTTTGAACTACAAAAGGAACCTTGAGACGGTTTAGCCACATTGAGACAATGAGTTATGAAATACTTACGAAACAAATATACACATCTGAAATTGATAAATAGTGAGGAAGAGGTAGACCGAGGAAAGAGTGAATGGAGATAGTTGTAAAAATTTTAATTGAGGGAAATGTAAGAAGTGTAAGAAACAGAAAAGTGTTTATGGATGTGAACGATGTGAGAACTGTTTGAATTAATAGAAAGGCGTGGAGCTATATTCTATCAGTCTTCATCAAAAAGTATGTGACGTGATGATATGTTAGTATCCCAGAAATAAATTAAATGAAAAATATAGGTTTTATCCTTTCGTAATAACGTTTTAATAAAGTATCAGTCATCCAGTCATGTTAAAAATACACATTTATACATACCATTACGACATTTCTCTGTTGGGGTAGGTAGATAAGACAGAACGCCAGACTTTCCTATCTCAACACTCATCTTTCCACTCTCTCACTTCCATACACCTCATAGATTTTTTACAATTTCTCTGACTTTCTACGTTTCCTTGTTTCAAAATATAATACAACCATACTTTACAACTAACTTTTGTTCTAATCATACTTTCTCTTCCACCTATATCTTGCATTAACATTTGCACTGAACATGTATTTGTTTTATTAGCCTTTCTTCATTCATTCGTTCTACATGCCATTCATTCTTTATCTTACGAAACACATCAGTCTTAAGTTCTTAATCATCTCAAATAACTTCATTCCATAGTTTGTCATAAATTGTCACTATATATATTCTTCTCAGTGCACGCAATTCTTCAGCATTCATTCAGCTTCTTTTAATTTTGTATTTATCAAGAACTATTTTTTTTGTACATTTAATATAAACCGCGTACATCCCTGTTCCAGAGCCACCTCCCGTGACTACCTCCGCATTGTATTATTTACTAACTGTTCGGCGGGAACTAAATTGGTTTTGATTAGATACAATTGCCACCAATTACCTTGATCTTTACACACAACAATACAAGGTGGTCGCGCTACTCCCTTTGAAAATACACTGCATTCTCTAACGCATTATAATTTTTTTGTTTATAGTTAAGGCATTAACGTTGTGGAGGTTTAAAGACATTGTAAGTACCCGTCCTATGTCTATCTAAGTCTATCGGTACCCGTCCAAACACAAATAATGTCATCTGCATACCTAAACCAGCACAAAACATTTTTAGTTAACTTAAACTTACTCCTTAAAATATATTTTTCAAAATAGTTCATAAATATTTCACTGAGGAGTGGAGACAACGGTGAGCCAATAATCATTGTCACCGTGAAAACCATACTATTTCTATCGATGATGCCAAATGTTTACATATCAGTTGTAACGGAAATAAATTGGACAGATTAGAGGCCCTAGAAATTTCTAAGTCAGTACATCGATCCGAACATCTGTTGAACAGCTATATCCCAAAACTCTCCGCTCTTGGGCGAAATCGCCCCATGCCTCCCTCACCCCTCAGCCCCCAACCGTTGAAGCGTGTATATCGGTACCAGTTCGAACAGCGTTTAGTCTTGTTTGCGCTCCCCTGAAGATGAGGTGAAAGCCTTGAAACCGGTAGGGTTATACCGTCACAAAAAAGTGGAATAAACAGTGTTTGATAAAAATAAATTACTTACATTATCATTTTGTTTTATTTTTCAAGATCTATGCAGCATCGAACATTTATTTCACTTTTATCTCAGACCTTTTGATAGCTTCTCTCTTAAATGTATTTTCTTCGCCATTATCTTAAGATATATATGCAATTTCAGAATATGTTTATATATGTACAAACTATGTTGCTATCAATAAACCTATGTTTATTTATTTATATAGTTTCGATCCAGATTACAATATTGTAACCTGTTGAGTCTATCTTCCTGTGTTCCAAAATAAATTATGGTTTACGGTTTCTATTTGCTGTTTAGTTATGCAGCTATTTTTACTTCTTATGTGGTATTATTTCTACACTAACATTTTGACTCTTAGTAACTGCTTGCATTTGAAGTGCTGTTTGCTTTTTAAACAACGCAATAATGACCACCGTGACTTAGTTGAGAAGACACTGGTCTTCCACCCGGAGGTTTTGGATTCAACTCCCAACTGAACCAAAACAAATAAGTGTATAATAGAAAGTCTCTCAGTCTGGTCAAAGAGTTCGTGTGCGAATGTTATTGACATTCAACGTGCTGTATTATTAATGATATATACGATGCAAGCTGTGAGTTACTTGCCTTCTCCGGTAGTTTTTGATCCGACGATATTATCTTTCGGCCACGCTTTTCAACATATCTGCACCATCAATTTGAATATCTCGATGGGTTCCATCCAAACGGATGAAAAAAAGTAATTTTATTTTTTCACAAAAAATTGTAAAAAAACATTGTACGTTTATTAGCACCCTATGGCCGAACCGAGGTAAAAGCAGTGCCGGCGCAACCTGCGGCTGCCCGCGCGTCCCTCCACAATTACCTCCAATTGAACCGAATGTGCGCTTCTCAGAAACCATCGCCCGCTGTCAGTGCCTAATTACCGCGTGGTTCTTTAAGTGTCGAAAGTAAAAATATCATTGGTTTTATAGTATAACGTTTCCCTAACGTATTGTATTTATATGGTGATGTTTAGTCGTCGTGGGTCCGGCACAGGTCATACCCCTTCACAAGATCCGATGGAACATCGAAGCTAGACTATCAGAACACATCAGCATATTTTTTCCTTTTTATTTAGTGAAGAATAGATGTCATATGTATCCTTATAGCCCCTATGTATGATATGTCGTAGACTAAATGCAGTGAACACGTGTAAGCCATATAAACCTTACAACTTACCCTTTGCACATGTCCACTGTATTGTATTTCATTTGCCTATTGAGACAAATAAAATACAATCGAGGTATTTTTATTATTAGGTGTTAACATAAGTTGTGTCCTTTTTTTTTCAATTTAAAAATGAGCACCAAAAGTGAAACAAAAAGGTAAATGTTAGCATCTTCACCGTACACTTTGCAAATATCGCAAGCAGCTTTGGCAGCTTTATTCCTTCAATTGAACGCGAACAGAAGGAGGTGTCGAAAATGCTCACTTTCGTCTACTTGACATTCCATTTTGAAGGCTTGTAATCAAATAAAATAATATATGTAACGTAAAAGCGAATTTTCTTTCGAATGACGTATAACATTTACCATTTTGTTTTACTTTTGGTGCTCATTTTTAAATTGAATAAAAAAAACGGACACAACTTATGTTAACACACAATATATGTATTTATTTTATTTTCACTTTATTGTGTACATAACCACTATACATGGTAGGTACATCTGTCGGGCTTATTGGTATATAAAAAAATCTTACAACCAATCAGCTCATTTTGGAGACAATAAACTATTTTAATCCATGAAATTTAAAAAATATATGTATTATATATACTCGTATATTTGTTCAAATGTAAATAAAATAACATGTTCATGTCTAATCTCTATCAATAATGGTAAAAATAGAGGGAAGGAATTCGTTTCAGGATAAGAAAGGGAATCAAAAGAAAATTAGAATGAATCGATATTCCGAGTGATATATTTTTCTAATTCTCTCTTAATTTAAACGTTAATAATTATGGCGAACATCTGATAAATCATGAACGTTCGTTTCTCAGTTGCGCCAAGGAAATGAAGGTATTTTGATGCTTAAGAAATTTTAAGATAAATCTTACTGGTAGCCAATACCTGTTTTGAATATTGGAATTGATAAGGAGATGATGAGTTAAGGATAGGAGTTTGTAGAAAATTACCTGAATAAGTATTATATAGTCATAACACTGAAGTGCTTGTCGCAGACAAATAGTGGTCGTTTGTCCTGAATGCCAAGTTGTTGGAGCGTCGCGCCGTCCAAGGTATTCTCAACATACGTCTTTTGTTCATGAGCTCAAGATTATTTTCGGATAAATTGACACATGTGGCTGGCTTGGAAAATGGCTGAAGTTTCGAAAGCGTTTCAGTCTCATCTTCACGGCAATATTAAGAAAACATTACTAAACATAACTATTTTCTTATCATCGTCATCATCTGCCAATTCTTCGATGTATCGGCTATCTTCTAAACCAAATAAACAAGGCGATACATTCGAAAATTATTTGTTACTTAGTTGTAAATAATAAGCGAATTGAAAAAAAAAACATTACATCTCTCCTCAGTGACATAGCGTAATTGTTCTGGTTTTCCATCACCCTTCTTTCCGATCACACTATTTGTGTCCTAAGTGTCGATGACTTCGTAAACTTTTTTTTACATTACAATAGTATTTTGTGTTTTTTTTTAATATTGTATTGTTTTTTTTTATCTTAGCGTTTAAAATTGTATCATCCACCTGTAACTCATTTTTTTAAAACAAATATATGGCTGGCTGAAAAGGATTACCTCTTGGCTATAGCCCTAATATATTATACACTGTGCAATAAATTAATAAATAAATAACTTTTATTGTGTGGGCTTCTTCTTATTGTTTTGATTTTTGTTGTTTTGTATTTGTGTTTAAGTATATGTTTGTGTTAATTTTTATTCTTATGATTGTGTGCGGTATATTATGGGATGAACAGGTTTGGTCTTTCTGGAGTGATGATGTGTGAAGAGTTTGATTCCGCATGATGTTTCCAGTTGTAATTGAGTGTCACTGTTTGTCAGGTTGATGAGAACGTGCAACGGGGTTTTGTTTTTGTGTAATCAAAAATCGGAAAGAAGTATCGATTTATTTTTTCATGCTAAAATATACTCAGTGAGATA
This sequence comes from Odontocerum albicorne, assembly GCA_949825065.1. Lineage (NCBI taxonomy): Eukaryota > Metazoa > Arthropoda > Insecta > Trichoptera > Odontoceridae > Odontocerum > Odontocerum albicorne. The sequence goes on from OX463846.1 coordinate 40,361,390, forward strand.
CAGGCTAAATCCTAGTTTACTGGGGATACGACAAATGAAAGGCGACAAACCCAGATCCATTAAAATAATGTATGTCTAAATTAAATTACCTGTGGTTTTTTCGCAAATTATGTATATTTCTTGTCATGTATAATAATAAAATAAATAAAAATAAATTTGATGATTGTTGTCCATCTTGTGGATGGAGAACGCCGGGAATTGAACTGAATCTAAAGCATCCTCGTTAGATCTCGACGATATATATGGAAATCTGAGGTTAGATAATTAACCATTTTCAAATAAGTTTTAGTAATAAGAATCTATCATCTGAATGCCTAGATTCTATCTGTCAATAATTTTCTACGTGATTCGTCCGCATTGTAAGATATGCAGCGCAAGATGAGAGCGTCCTCCGTGATCCTTTATCCTTCATCCTGCCGGTCCAGTCATCCCGGCCGGAGGCTGGGAATGTGTTTAGGATGACTTCACACAGGGATCTTGTCCTGGACAATGATCTCACAATTGCCGACAGGATCATAATCTCGTTTCTTTGACGGCTTAGACATGGAGTACTGATTGTGAAAATTAAGCTAGTCCAGTTGTAAAAAAGTTTTTGAATTGGCTTCGGTCAAAATTTTATTATACGTTTGATATTCTTGAAGAAGTAATACATGGACTCGCTTAAAAACGAAAGGCGATATATTTTTTCGAATAAAATAACTTAAGAGAATGAACTGGTACATATAATGTATTGGTATGGTCCTTCAACATATCGGAATTGATGATGCTGCTGCCATAAAGTAAAGAACGTGACCGGGAGGCAATATTGTCTTGAACCCCAATAATTGAACTTCGAGTTGACAACCATTGGAATGGGCAAGAAGCTCACAGTTAACCATCGTACGTGCTGAAAATTGCAAAATACTGCTGCACACGAACAGACATCAATCGTACACGTCTAGCGTATCTGATATTTGTTATAAGATGAACTCTTTAATTACACTGAGACTCTTGATTTTTTGAGTACCATAGAGAATCGAACCTAAAACCCCTGGATTGAAGACCATTAACTGCGGGTTAATATAAAACCGGACAGGATTTATGCCATCGGGATAGTGGAGGGTATAGACTAATGCTTCTAGTTGTCAGTTGCCTTAAAACTTGTGTTGTGTGCATCCATGTGTGATTCGCAAGCAATTTTATTAACACGTGTTTTGAACCCTCTGTGATGGCCTATTTTAATGCAAAATTCCACCATGACAACGCACTCATCAATTAAAACTCGATAGTTTTTGGCATACAACACCATATCTCCCATTCCACGCTTACCCTTTCCCCGGATTAAGCTCCGTGTGACTTCTTTTTATTTCCAAAAAATAATTTGAAGCTAAAGCGGTTACGTTTTGAGACGGTAAAAGAGATTGAAGCCAAATCGCAGGCGGTTCAAAACCCGTATCGACATAATTGCTTGCAAAGCAGATTTGGACGCTCACAACATGAATATTTTTGATAGATTGAGTCTCAAGGCTTTACGCAACTGACAATTAACAATAGCAACTGACAATAACTTCATACCAGAAGGCATTAAACTGGTGGAACGTTAAAAGTAGACACCAAATTCACATACTGTATCTATTGTATAATATTCTTTACTGTCCCGCCGCCCCCTCTTATCTCGCCGAAAATTTTCAGCGTCTTTCCGATCATGGACTAACACTACGCTCAAACATAGATTGTTTATTGGCCTTTCCAGTACACTGCTCTTCTTTTTTTACGTCGTCCGTTACTGTCAATGCAGTGAGAATCTAGAATCAGTTACAAACCAATACAGTTACAGACTCTCTCCGTCCTTGGCATGCTTTAAGAAGCGACTGAAAAAACTCTTTATATCTAGTCAGTAATGTAACGTGTTTCATTCCTTTTTTTTTTTTATTTTCCTCTCCACCATGAAGTGGTACTCTACATATTCAAAATTGAGGGGATTTAGCATTGTTTTTGCTTGTACTCTATGGTTCGCCTTTTTATTAAAATTATGAAAATTTTAAATTATGTATTGTAGATGAATATTAAAAAATAAAATAAAAATTTGGACTAGGCAAGTTTTCATCACGAAGTTTATCCTGCTTGAACTCTGATTGAAGGTGGGATGCCGTCGTGGAGGTAAACGCACCTCGGCCGAAGGTAAATTGCCTCAATTGGGAGTATCCGGCAATGACGGACATCATCGCCATCAACACAGTACCGGCTGCCTGCTGGCTGACACATTGAGTCGGTAAACGAGACCAGATTAAGTAATTACCTGTGCGCCGTCGTCATTCGTTATGAGAACTGTGCGCCGTCCTCATACGTTTTGTTTCCTTGAACATATTCAGCAACTTAACTACGTGGATCTTTTTTGTTTCGTATTGTAAATACCATCACCATCTTGACGAAAATGCGTCTAGTTTAGTTTTTTGTCTTCGTTTGTATAATTTATGTACGGTGTTGAGACGTAAATTCTGAGATGTACAGAGAATAGATGCATCAACAATGCGGTGTTGAAGAACAATGTTACGAATTCCATGGAGAGTTAGGTGAACTAACACCTCCATTTTCGAAGAACTAAAAGTCTCCGACAGCTTGTTAACAATGTGCCTACGACAAGTTCTCAGTTTCTGTGGACACATTGCTCTCGGCTAAGAAGACAGTTTAAAGAAGTATGGTCATTTGAAATTTGGAAAACTGACGCGTAAGAGGAAGAGTTCGAATGCGTTGGACTGATCAAGTGAAAGACGCGAATTAACTTACTTTAACAAGTGTTCTTCGAACTGTGGATTACATATATACACGTAGATGGATATGAGTCGTCTAAGGCTATCCTTGGAGTCACAATACTCAGTCATGAGCTACACATGGATTGATAGATTGTATATAATTTTACTATTTTAGAAAATCTGTAATCTTCAAATATTACACAAAAAAGAATAATTGATACCTTTGAGCTGTGGTATTAGAGGCAGTTTTTGCACATTACGTGGAACGCTGAAAGAAACAATCGATATATTTTTTTTAAGATCTTGGGGCTGAAATGCTTCTCTTTGTGCTGTTTGTAAGAAGAATCTTTCGATACTTTAGACGCAGGGTAAGGGTAGGACCACTGCCACAACGTAAGGGGAGGACCAGTTTGGATGGAAAATGTGAATGGCAAAATGAGAAGAGGCCGTGAGCACCTATTTGATGAAGCGCCAAGTTGATAAAAGTAGCGAGGTGCTCATTTTAGGAGGCGCTACATAGTTCAAGATATCGCGTTTGCTCGAAATGGATCGTTATTGCCCACGATGATCACGATCCTCAGAACTGCAGGAACAACTAATAAGAGTAAAAAAGTTAAGCATCTACCTGTTTGACCATTTAAATCATGAAACGAACTTCATCCATTCTCTCGTTTATTCTTCACCCTATCTCCCACTTATCTAGTAGGGTCGGCGTTAAAGCGCTGCCACAGTATTTTTACAGTTAATCTTTCCTGCATCTCTTTACTAAGGATATTCCAGTCTGACTGAAATCTATCCTTTAATTTGTCAATTCTACGTCATATTTGGTCTTTCCCTAGGTGCCACCAATTTTTTAAGAAATGGAATCGATTTACCTTACTTAAATGCTTCTTTGTTGAATGCAATATATCATTCGTATCAACAATGATATTCGCAAATGAACGCGAAAAGAAGGACGGAGCCGAATAAATGCGTTGAGAATTCGTGCACAGAAGAATATATAATATACTCGTATATGGTGTCGATATATGATAGAGTAAAAAATGTTGTTATTGAAAATTAATGTAAGTTAAAAGCTCATGTGTTAAGTGATCATCATTCTGTCGTGTAGCTCAAGACTGAGCATCGTGACTCCCGTGATAGCCTTCGATGACTCTTCTCAATCCATCCTTGTACTCCGCTGCTCGAAAGGCAGTTGTTAAGGGTTATCCAGTTGCGTCTCTTACTTGGTCAACCCAACGTCTTTCCACGCCTCCAGTAACCACAAACCTCTCCAAACTGTCTCTGGCCATGAGCAATGTGCTCAAAGAATTGGAGGACTCGTCGAAAGCATATTGTCGATAATATATTAGTGATTCTCAGGTTTTTGGGAACTAAGGCATTAGGTCGTCTTTCTGTCCATGGAATTCGTCCCATCCTTCTCCAGCACCACTTCTCAAATGCATTTATTCTACATCTTTCGATTGCTCTCAGTGACAAAGTCTCCGCACAAAACATGAATATTGCGAAGACGAAAGACTTAACCAGACGCAGTTTCGTCGTATTGGTGATAGTTCAGCTCTTTTATATCTTTTCCAGCTTTGACATCGCATTTTTTTGCTATTCCAGTTCTTCTTTTCCCCTCATTGCTCATTGTTGGTAACAATGGAGCCTAAGTAAATAATGTCAGAAACCACTGCTAGACCATGATTCATATTATTCGGTGGCAGTTTGTTACTGCGGTCTATTATCATAAGCTTAGTTTTTGACCTATTGATTACTAGATCCAGGAGTTTGCTCGTGTCTTTCACATTTTTAAGGAGTGTAGCCATTTCTTCTTCTGGTGTGTCAATAAGGATTGAGAAGAAAAACATCTTTTGATGGTTTGGTTATGTTGAACGGATGAGTGAAAAAAAAAAACGATTTAATCAATTTATAATGCAAGCATGAATGAAACTTGTGGTAGAGACGACATAGGAAAATTTTGTTGGACCAAGTGAATAAAATTTTGAACGAAAGAAAAGTGACCGGTTTGAGAAACAGATAAAAACTGTATGAGAAAATGTGGATAATTCGAGTGAAGTATGTCGAGATAAGAAATATTGGCACTGTGTTATCTCTGCATGCCCCAAAATCGAAACTCGTCTGAAATTGAAATCATCTGATACCTGGAATCGAAACGACAGATGATTAACCAAGAAAATAAAAAAATTAGCCTAAGGGTGTCAACTTTACCACGAAATCAACAATAAAAGAGGATAAAAGCAACTGTTGTAGCAATTAATTAATAAAAATAATAAACAAACACTTAACACTCATCCGAGCGATGAGTCAAGCCCACATGCGATATTAATACAATAATTACAGTCGGCTAGGTTGGCGTCACCCTTATATATTTTAAATTGAAGTCAATTTACCTCAATTACGAAACCCTCCTGTATTCAATTGACTTTTACGTTTTTTTTGTGCAGTAAAATTAGTACGACACGTCGTGCAATCAAGGTACCCCTATGTGTAACAGGGGTGGATTTTGGTCTTATCTCGTAAACGTGGTTTGGTACAGTTTAATGTCTTTTTTTATATTTAGATATTAATTGATTATCAAAGTCATTATTTCTCAATCTTTTTCGGACTTTCACCACCTTAAGAATTTTGAACATGGACGATTGTCCAATCCGAATAATATTATTTTTTTAAACAACACCCTATAAAATCAGTCAAAAATAGTTATACTGTTTATAGTTGAAGCATTAACACTGCGGAGGTTTAAAGACATTGTAATTTGTTTTATCAACCACTGTTTATTCCACTAAATATAACGGTGTAACCCTACCGGTTTCAAGGTTTTCACTTTATTATCAGGGTAGCACAAACACAGTGTTAATTGTTGCAACTATAAATATGGTTAGATAAAAATTTAATTTTAATAAAAAAATGTGTTTTTTTAATTTTAAAATGAATTTGTTTCAGTAAACGCACGCTATTGTTTATTGGCATGTGTTTTATTACAACCTCCAAAGCCTAGTTAGTAAGACACCTATCTACCAACTCGAGGTTGTGGGTTAATTCCAGTTGGACCCTAATTTTTTTTAATAAAAAGGAATTCAGTCTGTTTTTATTTATGACTTCTTTAACATCTTTCTAGTTTGTTGAAAGAGATTGACACATGGCAATTAGTCCACCAGGTGATACTATATACAACGAATATCCGGTGTATCATATTTTTTTATTTATCCTTCTTTTAAAGCTCCACAAGAAAGCATACGGAGGCCACCAGTTTTCTCCATTCAGAGCGGCTTTGGGCGGTGTTGGTAATCTCCCTCCACGATATTCCTAACGCTCTGACTTCCTTGTCATAGGAACGGTACACCGTGAGAGAGGGTTTTCCAGGCCGTCGGGACCCCAATGGACAGAAAAACAGCGCTCTCCTCGGCCAACTACCATAGGGCATTCTCAGAACATGTCCCAGCCAGAACCATCGCCTCTCCCGAATTACAGAGACGACAGACCCCTGCCGGGTGTGCCGGCGTACAGTGTCGTTTGTTATGTGGGGTGTATCATAAGATGTTATAATGGACGTATATGTAGTTGTCATTAAATTATTTAAATAAGCTCTCTTAAATTAGTAAAACGGTGAATATTTGGACTTCAAACAGCTCTATCAGCATTACAATACACACGGCTTGAAGCGTGAGAAGTATCAACTTTTATCATATCTCTCTCTTAAGCTGTCTAACGCTCCCATACCACCCTTATATTCAAACTTCTCTGTCCCCTAGCCTTCCATCGTCGTCTTACTGCTCCCTTGCCTTCCGATGCTCCCTTGAGTCTTCTAGCGCTCACTTTGGAAAACATTAACTAAGTGGAAGACTTCCATAGCTTAGTTGTTGACCTCCTTATCATATTATTGTTCATTGTTGACATATTATTGTACATTTGAAGTTATGTTTTTTTAATTTTTGATTTCTTAAAGCGCTACTAAGCAACACAAAAACACTATGTAAAAAAAACTCTGTTTAAAGAAAAGCTGCAGCCGATTAAAGCTTCACGTGGTCTAAGAAATCATTATCTCATTATCATCAGAAATTTGGGTATGATCAATTAAGACTATGTGTTTGCTGCTTTGCAATAGCTCGCTTGTTATAAACCAATACATGTAAAGGACGGCTGACAATCAAACTCGATCACGACGCCTTTCCTATTTATCACCGCATACTTTCTAAATTATAACGAATTATATTTTGGCTCAAATCCAGTGGAATTTAAAATATTAATGTTTAATATTATTTGTTTTGATATTTAGAAAATGTACATTTAAAAGTCGTAAAAATAAATATGAATAAAGTACCAGAACGCATTTGATGAGTTTTACCTTTGAATGACCGTTATTAAGAGGTGATGTAGTGCCGAAGTCAAGGAACACCCGGCAATATAAATTGAATACAATATTTTATGTGTCACCTTGTCAAAAAGAACAATACTATTTTTGCCTCTACCTCTGAGAGCTTTGCCAAACAATATACATTTTGATACATGTGTATTTCTAAATGAATATAGAAACTCAAATATCAACCCTTAAATGATTTGTTGACAATAAATGTAAAAGAAATATTTCCGATTCTATTTATTTTGTGGAACTGTGTAATGATATTATTTTCTTTGAAAGTTCCACTGATACGGAATATTTTTTTTCAAACTCAAACTTCGTGCACTTTTCTCCGGATTTTTAATATTTATTGAACAGTTACCATGCCCCATGATAATTGATTTAATATTCAATTGTCATTTTTGCAACAACTTATCATCTTTATTAACTCCTTCGTAGCCTAATTGGTAAGACGTTTGACTTCCACCTGGAGGTTTTGTGTTCGATTTCCTATGCCATGCAAACATATAGGGGTCGTAGTTTGAAAAATAATACCTACTCACAAGCACTTGACGTTTGCGAATGTTGTTGCCTTTGCACATGCTGTAGTGTTAACCTTTCCCTTCCGCTGCTAAAAAAATCGCGCGTTCCGGTGCTGTGTATTCAATACACACATGTAAAAATGAACGATTTAAAATCGTAAAAATAATGATATTCATAGCTAATCGCTTAAACTAATTAAATTTGAAGTCAAAAGTGAAAATAATTGATATTTAATTGCTGAAAATATAAAAAAACATCGGCCGACGTTCACAAAACGGGCGCAGAGACCACCTCGTATGGATGTCCGCGAGCTACTGAGATGGGATTCTGAACACTTTCACTGTGTATGTTATACGTCGAAGGAAGAAACAACTGCGAACTGAGATTATATTTCTTGAATTCCCATATACCGAACTAGAGTGAGAGTTAGACGTGAATTGCGTCGCTTCCTCACCCATAGCGGTTTTTATAATGAATATACCTACGTCACACTCTGGCACACGTTTGATTGTATTGGTGAATTTATTCCCGATTTTCACAAAATATCTCTGATGTGGCCGATAAGTGCTAATTATTATTAATATTGTTTTATCATTCAATGCGTAAATGTATTACGGAGGAATACCTAAAATTTTAACCCAGTATTTATTATATTTATAGATATATTAGTTTTTAGAAGCAATGTGTACTAGTTATTCATCACAGGGAAGGAAGGGTTAATAACACAGCGAGTTTCGCGTCTACTCCAGTGGTTATAATATCGAAGACTAGATTGATGGGGCCAAAGACCAGTATTGTCTTCTGGCCACACTATTCAATATGTCTGCATCATCTGAATCACCTCCTATATAACACATAAGAATTAGATAACTCGTATTCAGTTTTCTCCCTATTTTTCCCTTTTCTTATCCATAATATATCATCTCTACATTCGCATCAATCATTATGAACTCGCATGTTTATTTGAAGACTGAAGGAATGTGGAGTAATTTTTAGCACAAGAAACTACACGTTCCTATCAAACTATATGTGACATCTCCTTTTCTGTGCCATACTTCACACCACATTTTACAATCTGGTGGATAATGTGACAATCTCTTAAAACCAACCATGAATGTGTTAAAAAAGCTTTAAGGGAGAACCAGATCGGAATCCTTTTAAAAAAAAAACAGGACACCAACGGCAATTGAACTCGCATCAGCCGAATTGTAAAACAGGTGATTTACCAACTAGGCCACGGAGGTCGTCCTTGCAAATTCTTGAAGCTCACTTTGAATGGCACATGCTACGAACACGTCAAATATCTTCATTTGTCGTTCACTCTTCGCGACCATTCTACCACCATCTGTGAACCGTCCTAATTTACGTTTAAGAGAGAATCGAATAAATATTACAATATATAACTCAGAATATCCTTTCATCCTGATTGATTTACCTTTGTTCTCTTCCTTATCCTTGAATGGATTCCTTACCTCTAATTCCACCATTATTCATAGAAATTATTTAAATATTTATTTTTTTACTTTCTTAAATGTAAATGAATATTTTTTTATGTAAAATCTGTCATGCATTAAAACAGTTTAATACATTCAAGATGAGCTGATTGATGGTCAGAAATTGCTATATACCAACAAGTCCGTCAGATATAATATATTAAACCATGTACACAAAAAAAATGTAAATAAAGTATCCATTTCAACTTGTTTCACAGACGTTTAAATCTAATAATAATAAATATCGGACAATTTATATAGCGGCGTTTACAAAGTAAACTCTTCTCAAGGGCGTTACAACTCGATCTTATTATTATTGACAGATTATAAACGTTACAAAATAAATATATTTAAATTGAGTGCAAAAAAAATAATTATAGTATTATTGTTTAAAGTTAATGTGAATTGTTTTAAAAGTTAAAAGTAAATATTAGTTAGATGAGAATTCTTGAGTTAATGCAGGGTTAGACTTCGAAGTGTTACTAAAGCAATAGCATGCATTCTGCAGTATTCTTGGATTTTACGACAGACAGTCGGATTGACATTCAGTGTCTTTCTTAGAACTGTCTCTTGTCCACCTGAAGTCCTCTGAGACAGTGTGTACTGTATTGATGGTCTCTCGGCCCCTTGAAGCGCCGCTGGCGTGGTAATGTTATTGACTGGGCTGAAGAGGTCATGCTCCGTCGCCCGTGGTCTTTCTTGGCATGGAAGACGATCAACATCGGCAAGAACCAATTGCACGTGGCTCCGATACACTTCCTGTATTTTATATGTTAGTTTATATTGAAGATTTATCGTTTTTAATACTTTGTTTTAGTGTTTTATTATATTGCAAGCTCTATATTATATTCTTGGTATCGTAAGTAAAAATATTGCGTCCCACTCGATTATTTAGGGTTGTAACTCCGATGGTACATAAAATATGACTATGGTACAAATTGTTTGTTATTTGTTCGCAATAACCATTACTGTCAATACAGACAGACTGCGAGTGACTTGCTTATTACAGTGGTTCTCAACGCGAATACTGAACACATTTTTTCCTTTCGACCATTATTTTCTACTTATTTGCATGATCAGTATAGCTAATGAGAAAAGGAGAACACGACTGAGAGAATACATCACTATGCATGATTTCTACAGCGATATACTATGGTAAAATATAATACTTGTATACTCAAGATTACTGTATATTGATTACTGAAAAGTATGTATGTACGAGTATATAAGAAGAGGCGAAGTATGCATCGATATAGGATAGCCGCTCTGTCCTCTCTGCCTACCCCGATTGAGAAATGACGTGATGGTATGCATTAAGACCACTAAAATAATGAATATGGTTCATCTGTTTAGCTTTAATTTAGTGAATCGTCATACGTGTATGCAATACTACTGCAAGTAGATTAGTATTGTTATAAAATCAACTCTGTAACCAGACTCTTTTCATTTTATTTTATGGGCACCTTCGATAATTGAACCCGAAACTCCCGGGTGGAATACAAGCGTCTTACCAACAAGGTCATAGAGGTTGTCGGTTTGAAAGTAATATTTTTACCTCTTGCATAGTCTACTATGTTTGACAGGAATAAAACAGTTGCTCCCATATGAAAAGCAGTAAATCATAGACAGTTTAAATTGGTCCGCCTATACAATGACACCTCGAGACTCTGACACCGGTTCTGGGATGATGAACGATGAGCTTCATCGCGACAACGTAATTAATTTTCAGATTGAAATATGTCCGGCCAGCGTTTAAAACTACACGTGTTTGTTTAACAGTGGTTGGCAGGGATTGCAACATGCAGATTGTCAATGCAAAAATTTTGCATTTAACTATTGTTACGATCAGTTTGATTAGTAAAATGCCCGAATTTAGATTTATTTGTGATATTAGATTTGTTTATAGTGATTTATTTGTAATTGTTCACATTAAAATTTATAACATGTTTTAAATTGTATACTATGTGCTCATCCACAAGTTACTTAAAAAATATAAGTTATTATTTGTCTCAAGATAAAAAAAATGTTTTAATTGTTGATATATCCAATTTCTCAAAACTTTTGTTGTTGATAACTTGCAAAATATTTTTCAATAATTATTAAAAAAAAAAAACAAAAAAGGATAGTATTTCTAGATATCTACTTTTAAAAGAATGTATTAAATTAAATAAATACATTTTGGTCCTTAAAATAATTGTCTCTATTGTATAATATTCTTAACTGTCCCGCCGCCCCCTCTTATCTCGCCGAGAATTTTCAGCGCCTTTCCAATCATGGATTAGCGCTACGCTCAAACAGAGATTGTTTATTGGCCTTTCCAGTTCACCGCTCCTCTTTCTTTACGTCGTCCTTTACTGTCCATGCAGTGAGACTCTGAAATCAGTTACAAACCAATATAAGACTCGCTCCGTCCTTGGTATGCTTTAAGAAGCGGCTGAAAAACCTCTTAATTTCTAGTCAGTAAAATAACGTGTTTCATTCCTGATTTTTCTTTTCTTTCCTCTCTACCATCCTTTCATTTCCTTTTGATTGATGATATCTCACTTTATATTGATGATATCTCACTTTATATATAATGTTTGGGTGTCCGTCTTTTTGGGGTTCGTGGGCATGTGCTCACGTATATGTTTATGGATTTCGTGGGGATGGATAGTCATTTGAATGAATTATGCGACTACGTAACTTGCTTCATTTACTTTTGTCTGGTTGGTTGGAAGAAATTGCCGCCTGGCAATAAGCCCGCCAGATTTTATTTGCAATAAAAGTGTTAAATAAATAAATAAAAAAATAAATATTTAACAACGGAGAGTTGTAGACAAAACAACTTTTTTGTGTACATATAAAAAATATTTTTCCAAAAATAGAAGTACTTGTACCAAACCTGTTGAAACGTATAAGAAATGTGTAAAATACGATTTTGAATTACAAAGTAATTTAAGTGCCACTTTATGTTTTTACATTGTTTTTATTTTGAATTACGAAGTAATGTAAGTGCCACTTTAAGTTTTTACATTGTTTTTATCTACAAGTCTAGTGATTTTTTATGCAAAAAATAGAGAAGGGAACAGATCTCAATGCAATTCTCTATGGCTTTTCTATAACATTCAAATATTATTAGAATGTAATAGAAAATTTATTTACTCTTTCGGTCGTTTATTTCTGGTGACATTATTTTACAACTTAATGAACGAAATATTTGAAGCCTATTTTGATTTTGAGTATCAGTTTTGTACGTCTTTTTCAAATCTGATTTGATATTTGAGTTTAACCCTACAGTGCGCAATGATGCACATGTGAATCAACCAAAGTTTTTCTAAATATTTTTGTGTTGAGTGGTATAAACAACGACTCGTGCGTTGTTACAAATGTGATACAATAATCTCTATGTTTTAAAACCACATAGGTTTAATAGAAAACTGTTTTACCGGTCAATTTGACAGTTGAAGTTTGACTTGTTGCGCGTAGATGACTTTTGTGATTTGTTCCAGTTTGAAATCAAATTACTTTATTATTAGTGATCAAGGTAATCTTATTTTTTTTTCTTTTACTCTTTAGTACATATGTGTAAAATAAGTGAAGTTTAATATATAATTTCATTTATATCATTATATTATATAATTAACTTAAAAATGCGCAGTGATTCATATATGAATCTTACTCTTTTTTTTTAAATATAAATATGTAAAAACAATTAAAAAAAGTTTTATTGTATTTTTTATGTTCCAGTACATATTTAATGCATAAATATATTTTTATTTTGGAAATAAAAAAAATCACGCGTTGTAGGGTTAAATCAAACTAGACTTACATACTTGTTAGAACGTTAACATTTTTTTTACAAAAAAATATAAACCGTCCGAGGGAATTAACAAAGTTTGATTGGCACTGTCTCAATATGTATATGATAATTTTTTTACAAAAATCTGAATCATAATTTAAAATGCTATTAAAACATATCACCGAAGTATTCGATGGCCCCATGCCTAAATTTCTAAACTTCAACGCATTATATGTCAACTCATCTGTATTATATATCAACTCATCGATAAATAAATAATATTGAACACTGAATCATTAACGTGGCGCATTCAAACAGATTTGCGACACATAAAACCTCGACACGCCCACCGCATACACCGTGACATGTTTTACTACGGGGCATAAAGAAATAACGGACAGACCGACGGACATTCTGCCGTCAGACAGATCTTCGAATCAAGCATTCAGACTGTAAAGCTACGGGTACATTCTGGTCTAGTGAAAAATATGATGGAGCTCTTATCCCCGCGTATAGCCCAATCCTTATTGAATAAACGACTGATTATTCTAATGACGATTTTCTAAAACTATACAAATAAACCGTAAAATCCTTAAATGTAAGGTTCGAGTTTTTTATATTGAGGTCGGTAGATTGACTTTTCTGTAAGACAGGAAGACTCGAATAATTTGATTTGACATTTTTTAAGTAGTTGGCTGCAATAAGACGATTTTAAAAGTAGGCGTTAAAACGTTTAGCAAGTAAAGCGCTAAAATCTCTGACAGTTTAGTGTCGCTGTTCATTGAACTGTTGCGTACATACCAAGGAGCTCCGACATTCGTTCGACCGGGTTTATCCATTTTTGATCTTAGGCTATCATTGAATTAACTTTCATTCCTAGCAACGCTTTATGCTCTTTCAAGACTCAGTAGAACATAACAAAATTTTTCAGCATTTGAGCAACAAAAATCAGTTTTAATCAATTTAAAGTCAGTTTTCGGTTGAGTAAAAAACTATACATATGATGCAGTGAAAGAGACTTGATCAAGATTTTACCAGCACAATATTCTAGATGTATAAGTATACTAGAACCCAACTATACTTTATCTTGAGAACAGTTAAGTTTGATCTCAAAACCCCCAACGCTGTTTTGGGGGACAAAGTAATTATTTGTCCAGTCCGGTTCACAGTAAAAAAAACAATTTTTTTCTGTTTTTTATGAACGTGACATCACGTAGTGACAAAAAGTAACGATGACAAATTTAAGGTTCGACGTCACGGGAGAAGGAAAATGATTCAAAGCGTAGTAAATATACTTATAAAGCGACTTAAAGCCTGAAGTTCATAAAGCTCATTAAGTTGCCAGTACTTTCACAGAAATGTTCGAATGCAGCAAAATCAAACTTATCTTAAGGACAACAAGAAAAAAGGGAATCCTGAATAAAATAAGAATGATCCTATGAACAGAGTTTGAAGCGAATATTTCAACAAAACAGTGCGCAATAGGAAAATGATTGTAAATTATACATATACTCGTATTTTATTTAGTGGCTTTGCCTTATGTTTCCCACGGGACTTATTTGGCTTTATAAAGACTTTTGATATTTGCCTAAATATGTCAGACCTCATTGCAAGTTTGCAAATTGTGAGGTTGTTATATATTGTAAACTTATGAAAATATATTTGAGAATTTCTTATTAGCTCAATTTTAATCAAAAAGTTATCTTAATTTTTTTGTTGAAGTAATAACGTGCACCATTTTGAAAAAATCTCGCATTTCACAAAAAAAATTTCTTCGTATCGTGTATACATTATAATTTTCTTTTGTATGTACTTTAGGAGCTAGTCCTTAAGGGAAGAGATGATGATGATTTGTTGATAAATAAAACACGTTTTGGATCGCAATGCGGAAGGAGAGTTTTTATTAGTAAACGTAGGTATTTATACTATTTCCGCGTGTGTGCGGAAATGCGAGCAAGATATCCTTCGTCTCGTTTCTGCATTAGCGAAACGATTAATGTTGTATGTAGGTATCATTCAAATACGGAACTGGCGAGACAGCCGTGGTGCGTTCTCGCTCCGGCGTGTAATGCGGTCCGCTCCGGGCTGCGGGTTGAATGGCCGGCGTGTGAACTTTGGACTTGTTTATTTAAATTTGTCGAGGAATGCAAGGGTCACTTCATCGGTCATTGACCGTGTGTATGAATGCCCACAGTATTCCGAGTGTGCGACCGCCACAGTACCATGGTCCGTTTTTCTGATGTTAACTATCACTTTTGCGATAGCATTTATATCTTTGGCCGCACATTACATATCCTCAACTGTTTCCTTACTAAAATAAGCACCTTCAACTGATTTCATAATGTCCCTCGATTTTACACATAAATATTAATTAAAAAAAACGATAATTTATCCTGTCAATATATGACCCAGATAGGCAATCTTTAGATATTGAATGTTTAAAAAAAAACAATGTTCTACTCCTACTCGACGTCTGTACCTCAACGTTTGAGATACAAATTCTGAGCTTTCTCCGATGAATCCACATTTCGAACGTTTCCAGTTTATTTAGCATTTCGGTTTTCATGGAGCATATTTTAGTATAAAATATAATAGATATATGAAGCACTTAATTGTGCGTTATCATATATTCAAGTTTTTATTGTGCGTTACCATATATTCAAGTTTTTATTGTGCGTTACCATATATTCAAGTTTTTATTGTGCGTTACCATATATTCAAGTTTTTATTGTGCGTTGCCATATATTCAAGTTTTTATTGTGCGTTACCATATATTCAAGTTTTTATTGATGACAATTGGTCTTCTTCTTCTTCTTAAACTTTCTATAGACTCAAGACTCAGTTACTGCAGGATTGTTCTCCTGTGATGCTGAGCTCTAGCTATCTCTCCATCGTTTCGGGGGTCTTCCTGGTGGACGCCGTCTATCCGGCACCCCAAGCAGAGCTATGTATGGAATTCTTGTGGAATTCATTCTCTGTACATGTTGACGCGGTCGTCCCCATCTGACCACATCGTGGACCTCACAGACCTCTCGGATTGTGGTGTTCCTTATACGATCACGCAAAGTCTTCCCAGCAATAGCACGCAGAGTTTTCATTTCTGTTGTCCTTAGCATACTTTTTTTCCTGACAGTGTCCGCCCTCGCTTCGATGCCATATCTGAGGATAGGTCGCACACAGGTCTTATAAATGCGTACCTTGCTATCAGTTCACTGCCAAGATATCTGAACTGGGTTGTTTGTTCAATTGGCTCGTCACATACTGAGATTCTGCACTCTAGTGGATCTTTGGAGAATGTCATATACTTGGTTTTAGCTACGGAGATAATCATATTGTACTTTGAGCAGGATTCATCGATCTTTGTGAGCATTCTCTGTAAGTCATTTTTATTTTCAGCTATGAGTGTAGCGTCGTCAGCATAACAGAGAATTCCCACCGCTTCCTTACCAAGAGTGTACCCCAACTTGAGAGATGCAACCTCTGCAATGATATTATCCATTATGCAGTTAAAGAGAAATGGGCTTAGGTTATCGCCTTGTCTGATTCCAACCGATGTTTTTATGGCTTTAGTATATTTCCCATTTGCTCTGATTTTTCTGTTACTATCCAAGTTGATCTCTCTTATGACATTCATGAGTGATGGAGGTATCATTTTTGTGGATAAAGTGTTCAGAAGGTCCTTCAACTGAATCCTGTCGAAAGCTTTTGTAAGATCGACTAAACATAAGTAGGCTGGTTTGTTGTATTCTAATGATTTTTCTTTAATTTGTCTAAGAGTGAATATAGCGTCGGTAGTAGAGCGGTTCTTTCTGAATCCCTGCTGTACCTCTCTATTTGTAATATGTATTACAAGTTTTTCTTTTATTATCATTGTGAACAATTTAACAGTAGAGCACAGCAGAGATATTCCTCTGTAGTTTTCAGGATTTGTTTTCTGGCCGTTTTTAAAGATGGGTATTGTTATACTTGTTCTCCAATTGGTCTGGTCTGGATTATTCCGCATGTGCCAATTCAATTCAGTATCTAACTAGTCTATTTATGTCAATGTCATAAGCGATAAGTCATAATTCATCATAAGTTTCTTGAGGAAAATCTTTAAATTGTAGACATTATTGGAAAATTCACTTGAGTCCTGTACATTTTCTGTAAGTAAATATGTTGAGTTGGTTAGGAAGCGCTCTTGAGGTAATCTCAATGGTAAGGAAACAATGTTTTATTAAATTATCCAAAACAAAATAGTTTGCTATATAATTGACTATCGATTTCCCATATATTTATGTTGACAAGTCAGCTGCAAAGAAAGATACACAATTTATGAGACTACCATTTTTTCAATCCATCAATCGTGAATTTTGTTTGTAGAAAGATTTCATAGTTGTTCTACATTTTTTAACAACAATTTTTCGTAATTCATACATTGTCAGTGATCACACCCAGTGAACACGCTGCTTAAGTCTCAATTCATGCGCTACATAGGTGACTCTTAAGTCTCAGTATCGTCACATGCCGTCGGTGCTGGGGAATTTCCCTCATTAAGTCACCTTCTGATCTCTGTTAATGCGCCTTCTGGGAATCATATGGCACATCGCTAAAAGCTTCCGTATTGATTGACAGCACTTGGTATTCTGACATAATTGTTTCTACGTAATTTTTATTTCCATTTAGTAGAAGTATTGAAATAAAATGAATTTAATAAAAAAATTATGTATTTATTGTTTTCTCTTATTTTTGTAGATACCCTACAAAGCAGTATAACAATTTGGTTTAATTTAGTACTTCAGGGATATCGAACGACGTGTGGCGATAGAAAATAAAGTCAATGGGACATTAAAACATATAAACTCGAACTGGACAGTATCCAAATCTGCTCAAATGATAATCTACAACAGTATTTATATTTATTTGTAAACCTCAAAATATTTATCAAACCCGTCGACAGTTTTACCGATCGATGAATAATTCGTGCGTTCCTCATTTAACATATTATAAAATTACTTCAACATGTCTGTCGGAGAAAGTTCGAATTATATTTCGAATGGTCGTGTTAATTATATAATATGTTGCGATTTTTCAATTTGTTTGCAATTTGATAATCTTTAATAATATTTAAGAACCAACTTTGATGTGTGAGAGTGAATCATGGACGTGAAAAAAAAACCTGATAGAAGCTGAATAAGTGCTGTTGAAGTGCGTGCACTGAGAAGAATATACGGGGTGACAATGTATGATACAATGCGGCATGAAATGTTTAGGGATGAACGAATGTGACTGATTTTATAAGTAGATTAGAATGAAGAATATCACATTGAGATGATTTAGGAGAGTAGAACGAATAAATGAAGAAAGACTAACAAAGTAAATATCCTGTGTAAATGTGAGTGGAACATTCGGTAGAGGAAGACTAAAGAAAGAGCAAGACCACTACAATGGAGCACTTGAAGATGTACTCAAACCAAGCACTTTCAATATCTGCTAAGATGATGGTATACAATAGCTTATTAGTGCCAACAGTGATATATTAGAGTGAAATATGGACCTAGAAATTTAATGAAAGGAGGCGAGAAAATGTGAAGAAGAATCAGTGTTGTATTAATGTAGGAGTTAATAAGGAATGCAATTATTAATATCTAATGTAAGCGACACACTAATTTGTTCAGTAGGGCAGAAAGGAGAATGTTGAGAGGGGGACTTCAACAAATTTATAATGCCAGTATGAAGTGAAGTCATTGTAGAGGATAACCGAGAAAAGTATGAATGAACCAAATAAATAAAATTTCGAAAGGAGAGAATATATTGAGTAAGAGAAACATAAAGAGCTCTATAAGAACATGTATGGATGTCGAAGAGACAAATGATGTATGTCGTGATAGAAAGGTTTGACACTCTATTTTCTCTGCCTATCCCAACAGGTATGTGGCTTGATGGTATTAATATGCATATGTACACACCGCCAGGTCATTTCCTTGTCGGGGTTGGCAGCTATGACAGAACGTTCGACTTTCTAGCCTCGACACATTTCCTTAGCCTCCTCTTTACGCCCTTCTTTCAAAATGTATTTCACTTGATCCAGCCATACTTTTCTTGATCTTCCTCTCACACGACTTTCACTCATACATGTATTCAGCATTTATTAAAATTAATTCAAGCACGATTATTCCGGTCACGCACATCTGATCGTTGTTAACAAAATGAAAAATAAAATCAATTTTTTATATTTTTTTCTGCTCAATAATAGATATTTTCACTATATGAAATACCCACCCACAAAACGTGTTTGTTGACACAAATGTTTCAATAAAAACTAAATTCTATTTACTCGACGAAAGCTCTCAATTAAGAGTTTTTATTTTATTTTACATATCAAAGAATTTATCTAGGGGACATTGATTGTTTTTTAAAGTCGCATAAATTTAAACTCGTTTAAAATTCCTGCAATAAAGTTAGGAATTCGCATTTAAGAGTAAGACATCCCAGTACATTTCGTCACGTTACTATTGCATGTTTACATAACCTGTTTACGAACTAGTATTTTTTTTACAAACAATGAAACACTAAAAGTCAAAAATAAAATAAGTGTCTTGTCAAAAAACGTTTTGAACATATTTATTTACGAAATTGCATTAACTTACATTGCACTTTGCTTTCTAAATTAATTTTTACGATCGCGCATGAGAGCATTTTGTTGTTTTTAGAAAAATATTTTTAATCCATTTGCTTCATCAGCATCACCCTTATACGATCTTTCTGGAATACAACTGCTTTGTATTCGACCCGCCACTCCAAGTCCTTCCATGGACCTGTGTGGACTAGTATATTTTAAATTGATTTCATTCAAAACGCAAATTATAACATATCATCCCATAGATGTTTCCAGTTGTAGTTGAGTGTCACTGTCAGGTTGATGAGAGCGTGCAACGGGGTTTTGTTTTTGTGTAATCAAAAATCGGAAAGAAGTATCGATTTATTTTTCTCATGCTAAATATCCTCACTGAGATACAGGCAAAAGCCTAGTTTACTGGGGATACGACAAATGAAAGGCAACAAACCCAGATCCATTAAAATTGTATGTCCAAATCAAATTATCTGTTGTTTTTCTCAAATTGTGTATATTTCTTGTCATGTGTAATAATAAATAAAAATAAAAAATACATTAGAAATTAAACACTTGGCTTTGTTTTCTTCCTCTATGCCTTTTAACAAATCACTTTGAGCATTTAAACGAAGAATAGTATGATTAGATCACTACGACAAAATAAGGTATGGTTGAATCAAATTAATGATATTTTGAAAAAAAAATATGGAGTCAAAAAGTCGGAGTCAAAATATGGAGCGTATGGATGTAGAAAGGGGCGAAAGATGTGTATCGCGAAACGAAAGTTTCGCACTCTTTCATCTCTTGTCAATTCACATAGGGAAACGGCGTGGTGGTACGAGCATGTATGTATGCATGTACTATACGCGTTTCGATACTCATTGCGCCCTCCTTAGGTGAATGATTTAAACTAAATTACATGTTACTGTACTGCACATGGTCTCATGTGAAATAGAGTAAGGATTGAGACTAAAAATGTTATATTTAGTCTTAATAGGTATATAACAAGAAGAATGAAAGACGCTAAATTTCTTCATCTCTTCTTACTCGATTCCCCATAAGACCATAGGTAACATTTGTAAAGTTACTCTTTACTCTATTCCACGTAAGACCATGGACAGGGTTAGTAAAATATTATTTGGTTTAATTGACTCACCTGAGGAGGATAAAGTGTATGCAAAAAAATATTTTTTTTTAAAGAATAGATATGACCTAAGTCATAGGTATCCTTATGCTATCGAACACTGGGCGGAAAAAGTGTCTGTGTCGTTCGAGGAGAGTATCACAGTTCAGGGTTCAAACCGACGACCTTCCGCCAGGAAGTCCAGTGCGTTACCGCGAGACTATGCACCTATATACATAGTGAAAGAAAATAAAATATGGTGAAAGAAAACGAAGTTAATTGTTTTATTCGTATTTTTCTTCCATTAATTATGGATTTCCACAAAGTACCACCTGAATTATTAAAACCAAATCGATCATCCCGCCAATCTTAAAAAATAATTTGGGTCGATAGACCACACACCAGTCTGATCTAAGCATTGCTCTCGTAACAAACCGGGATCATTCCGTCTAAAGAGAGCCTCGAGATATGATGTAGAAACACGTGTCGCGGGGTTTAGTGTATTTATTAGTACAACAAAGTAACATAATATGTTTTATATTTTACATCGTCACAGTTTAAGAGTTATATTTTACATCGTCACAGTTTAATGTTACAACATGACGTTTTTAAGAATTTCTATATAAATTTTCAAGCTTTTAGTTTTCAAGGTAGATCGTTCTAGTTAACTGTAAAGTAATTAATTTATTAGTCCGCCGTGTGTCCGTGTCCAACTAACACCGATATTTTCTTAATAGCTGGGTCGCCATTAGCCAACACTATGGCTGAAACGAGTGTATTTACATATGTATCAGCTTTTATGACGCCGTCCATCTTGGCGGTGACTTAGTAGAGTGCCAGGATAATGACTACCCAAACGAGGCCAACTTGAAAAAATTAACAAATTTCCACATGATTCTACAACAATTTTACGGTTTGTTTAGATATACAATTTAACGCTGATTTCAGATTTCTTGAGTTGTCATAAATCAAGTGAAAACATTTTTTAGACAAAATAATGTATTGTTTATAGTACATTAACGTTGTGGAGGTTTAAAGACTAAATGGAGCAAAGTCCTATTTATAAAAAAAACATATCATACGAAATAACCAAAAATATTCCAAGTCACATAAATCTACAATAGCTTTTTACACTAATTTTAATCTCCGGAAACTCTTATTTAATGGGAAAGGCAAAAATGGAATACTTAGCAACAGTGGTGTGTATAAACTTTTATGTGCTGACTGTGTTAATTTTTATATAGGAAAGACAGGAAGTTCCTTTGAAAATAGATTTCGTGAACACAAATCCGCCTTAACAAATCCTTTAATTTATTCTGAAATGGCTAATCATTGTCACCGTGAAAACCATACTTTTTCTATCGATGATGTCAAATTCTTACATATCAGTAGCAACGGAAATAAATTGGACAGATTAGAGGCCCTAGAAATTTCTAAGTCAGATCCGAACATCTGGTAAATATATATATATTCCGAAAATTTCTCCGTTCTTGGCCAAAATCGTCCCATGCCTCCCTTACCCCTCAGTCCCCAACCCGAATGTCCCCAACCGTTGAAGCGTGTATATCGGTGCTAGTTCGAACAGAATTTAGTCTTATTTGTGCTCCCCTGAAGATGGGGTGAAAGCCTTGAAACCGGTAGGGTTATACCGTTACAAAAAAGTGGAATAAACAGTGTTTGATAAAATAATTTACAAAATAATGTCATTTAATACGTCACAATATATAAAAAAAAACACCAAACAAATAACCGCTTCCTTATAAAATAAATTCTCGTTAGTAACTAGAAAAGTATTTATGTAATAGTTTTTTCTTGTTCTCATGTTTATTGATTTCAACATTTCACTTTAAAATGCTGTATGGTAAACATCGTACAAAATTGTATGGTATACATCAACCAAAAACCTCATCTAGCAGATCCTTTTAGCAACATTTTCGATGTCGTGTTCAGGTAGTTGTGGTTCAATTTCAATAATAACTCGAAGAAGTCTTTTAGCTCTTGAATTATTTTCGTATTGTTGAATTAGACTTTTGATTTAACAAAACCCCTAAGAAAAAGTCGAGTGTTGTTAAGTTACACGATCTAGGCGGTCAATTGACGTTTCCTCTTCTCGAAATTATTTGTTCAGGAAATTTCTCTTGCAACAACGCCATTGTTTTATTGCTTGTGTGACAGGTGCCACTATTTTATTAGAACCAGATGTCTTTTAAGTCAGTTTCAGGTAATTCATGCTATAAAGAGTTTTGGATCATTTTTCGATGGTGATTTCAATTGACTCTCGTTGCTCTTTCTTGTCCATCTTCGAAAATTACGGTCATATACATATACGGTCATATACATTCATGTGAACGATACCTATGTTAAACCCAAAAATACTAGTATTTGGGTTTAACATAGGTATCGTTCACATGAATTGCAGTGAACATTCTTTATATCGTTTTGTGTTTCAGTTTAGTAGAAACCTTCCGAGCTTTTTACTTGCTACTAGATTTTTCCAAGTCAACTAGAAAAAATTAAAAATGTTATGTGAAAAAAAAAACAAAGTCCCTTTTTGGGCTATATTGAGAATCTTACTCGAATCTCTGAGCGGAAGACAAACATTTTACCAACTAGACCCTGTATGTAGGTCTATGGTACATTTCAGTATTCAATTTGTTAGAAGATACAACTCAACATTAAATGGCAACATCTCTTATATACATATTGTGTATTTTGAACCATTATTTGCAAATTTTGATTAAGAATCCTTGATAAACACAACACTAAAATAACAATTTATATAGCGTCGTTTAGAGATCAGACCCTCTTCAAAGGCGCTCTATTTTTTTATTTTTTTGAAATATTGAAAATATTACAAAATTAGTTAAATAAAAGGATAGGAAGGTGGCGACAGCGACTATTGAATTAGACTCTTACCCGTATCTGCACATATAAAAACAATACCGAACATATCAGTTAGTAAGATTTTTTTGCATATGCTTAGAAAGCTCGCATTGGAAAGTGTAAAGCATTTTATCACGATTGTATACAGTAGAATCTGGTATGCTTACTGCACGAAAAAAAATTGTAACCATAAAAAAATGGAAGTCTACTGGTACACTTTTATTGTTTACCATCAGGTATTGAACCAGAAACCCTCAGTTGAAAGACAAATGTTCTACTTCAAACCACGGCGATCTTTTATCACAACGCAAATTCTTATTGTTTGCTATTATCCTAAAGCTGAGTATTTTTAAGTGGATTTATCATATGAGTTTTGCTGAATATTTCATTTTTAGACATTTTGCGGTGTCCGCGATGCATAGATTATAGATGAAGCCTTGATTCCTTATTTAGTAGAAAAATAAGGTCTTTCTATTAAGCTTAGTTCATAGACATGCTGCAATAACCCTGAGGTCTTCATCAAATTTATATCAATGAGTTAAAAAAAAAATTACTATAATATTGATTTGAGATACCAGGGATGAACCTTTAGGAACGGGTTGTTCCTTAACGAAGAGATGAGGATGATCGTTTGGTTTAATAAAACTCGTTTGAAATCGGAATATGCAAAGAGGTATTTTATTGATAAACGTCGGTATTTATAATATTTGGAATGTGCGTGAGACGGAGCAAGAGATATGTCGCTGTCTCGTCTCCGCCTCACAATATATTTATTGTCATCACGTAGGGTATTTATTGTTTTGTAGGACGACGTTCTCCGCTAATAATGAGTTCAATGACCGCGCGGCGACCTTTGCTCAGTGCTTGTCTCGCATTGTAAGGAATGCGAGTTCAATGACCGGGCAGGTCAAGGGTCGCCTCGATGGGTTCAGTGACCGCACGGATAAGCGCTACAAACTTAAAGCAAAGAGAGTGAAAAAACACATACCAGAAATTACGAGACTCATTGGAAGACCGAATGGTGGAAACGTCTGATTAAAAAGATATAAACCTTAGACGTCGATTTATTAAGTGAGCTTACGGAGAAGGGTACATACAGCCTCCAAGGTAGACATTCGTTAATCTAAACCTTCAAAGGGCCATGATACCAAAATAATGATGAAGTTGACTGATTGTTAGAGGATACAACTTCTTCTTTCTCCTACTTTCATCCTACTATGTGAGGTTGATTTTTCGAGTTATCTGTTGTGGACAAGACCTCTTCCCCATTCTTGGACGCAAAAACCGTACCCTTCGCAAATATCGCGAGCAACTTTGAACGCGAACATAAGGTGTCGAAAATGCTCCCTTTCGTCTACTTGACATTCCGTTTTGAAGGCTTGTAATCAAATAAAATAATATATGTAACGTAAAAGCAAATAATAATATCAATAAACAATTGTTGCTTGTAGAGCAAAACATTTTCTTTCGAATGACGTATAACCTTTACCATTTTGTTTTACTTTTGGTGCTCATTTTTACATTTGGAAAAAACGAACACAACTTATGTTAACACCCAATATTTCTTTTTGTATCACCATGATAGTCTAAGATAATTTTTTGTATTTTTGTCAATAATTTTATACACTTGTATAACTTGTCATATGTGAATTTGTATATAAAAGACACTATTGTGTCATAAATTAAATAAATAAATCTAATGCAAATATCACATAAACCTAGGGAACATTGTATCTGTATTTATCAAATATTACAATGATGTTAACGATAACATTTTTGTAGCTTATGGAAGTTCTCCTTTTGAATTTTAATAGTAATCATAAATAACAAATAGTCTGACTTGTTTTGGCGAATCCATTTAGCGAGGAGTGCGGCTGCAGTGGCGGGGTGTGGGATTTATGAATCCGATTCTGATGTAAATTAGTCTGGTGGAGTCGCGGTTACCTCGTAAAACTCCGGCCAGCAGGTGTGCCTCATTAAATCCTTAACACTTTTACCACTGGTCACCAACTGATGGCACTAACACTGACAATGTTTTTTTTATTCACGTTGAAAATTCATAAATCTTTCGAATGTATACAAAAACTATGCGTTTATTTAAAATTAGGGTACCTTGAACGACACAGGCACTTTTTTCACCTAGTGTCCGAGGGTGTATGGATACCTATGGCATATCTATTTTTTTAAAAATACAAAAAAAAATCAAATACCATCGTCAAATACAAGAGGTTCTATTTGAGCTGCTAGACACGATATTATTTTATATATTATCATATGTTATGTACAATAAAATTTTATACAAAAATGCACATCTTTTAGTACAAAAATCGTTGTAAAGATCAGTAATATTAAAAAAAATTATATTCGTTTAACAATTTTCTTTTATTTCAATCCAGAGAAGATATTATTTTTGTAAAATTAAATCAAATTAATCTTAAAACAAAGATGACGGAGTTGATATATCTTTATTTATATTTTTAGATTGAGAAAAAAAAATAGTTAATTGCATAATTATTTTTGGTTGTTTTGACATTTATACTTAAGACGGCCCAATACTGGTCCTGGAACTGTATTTTGAGTAGCACTGGTATTGATAATGTAAATTTAAACGCTCTTTCACCATAAAACCAGAAAATATATTGTGTATGAATAAAGTTTGATTTCTATGTTTTATATGTCGAAATATTTGATTTTATTATCCATGTGTGATTTTTGTTATATTAACATAGCAATGTAAGAATTATTGAAATTCTTCAAAATTCTGAAAAGAGGGAACTCGCGTAGAAAAGCGTTTCACTATTTGAATTATGGTTTGAAACTGAACGCGAGATGGTATTTGCTTAACTGTTGGAAGTTTTTTTCTTTTCTTAAATATTTCAAAATCACTCATCTCTTACTCAGCAATTGACACAAAATGTTACTATTGCAGCAATTGGCACAAACCTGTTGATTATATATTGTACAACAAAGTGTCAAATAAATCATTAAATAATGTTTTATGGGAAGACTGCCAGCCGTTTTCATTAAAAGATCATTCAACAAATTAATATTGCCTTTTTAAGACATCGTACGTAAAAACTAACTGAAAATAATTCAGATTTGTTAGAATATTGAACTTCCGTGAAGGTTTCGTCAGCTTTAAAATTGTGCTGATTTACTAAGAAAAAATATTGATTTAATGCATAGATAAAATCACAGTCACATTTTATATCCCCAAATAGTGGGCGATTTTTTTTTCAATTTATTAAAACGTAGGATTTAAATTGACAACTTCCTGCATTGAAGTTCACTACGTGTGTATAAGCGCCCCACCACTAGCTTTCTAGTGTATACGTTTCAATTGCTTGTTATATTTTATTCTTCTGAAGTCACCACCTACTTACTGCTATGATCCACAATTGGAGAGGCACATCAGATCCCATCGGGTGGATTTTATCTGTGAAAGAATTTCTACCTGGCTCTAAACTGTCATAGGGAACCTGGAAAATAAAGAATAATATATTTAAATTGGGAATATTACGCAATGTATCGATTCTCTGTATCTCTGGTGACAAACAGTTCTTGCGACACTTGCTACAGTACCCGAAGATCCCAATATTTTGCCCTGAAAATTATTTGATTCGAGGAACACCTAGTCTTATTCAGGTGGCAGAATTCCGGGCGGAAGTAGTGTAATGCGTTTGATACGAAAAAAATAAGATAAGTTTGGCATAGGTTTTACAACAAACAATTTGCTGCTTGTAATTTGTTTAACAGTTTTACAAAGGTTTTACAACAAACAATTTGCTGCTTGTAATCTGTTTAACAGTTTTACATAGGTTTTGCAACAAACAATTTGCTGCTTGTAATCTGTTTAACAGTTTTAAGGTAATGGTTTTTACAACTTCAAACAAAATATATGTTTTATGCCAAAATTCAAATCAAAACTTTAACGAAATTAACACAATTTCGAAAAATATATTGAAATGAAATGTTCGAAATCCACATGAATATTAAAATGCAGATAACTTAATAATAATATAAAATCTAATAGAAACTTTTTTTATTTTTTCGCAACTAAATGCTTATTCTAGCACTCAAAAAAGTCTGTCATATCATATTTCAACGATTTCGATCATATTTATTAATAAAAAAAATACTAGAAAATGAACATTATGAATAATAATTCAGCGATCTCAATGTTGACAATCCCTCCCCACATATTCTTACCCCATTGTCTCTGAACCCCTTTCAGCGTACCTAGTATCCAGTAAGGTAGAGCACGGAGCCTCCGGGTAAGTTACTCGGCCCTATATTAAGCCTACCGGAGCAATTAACACGTCGTAATTAATTAGTACTGCCACCTCTCTGCCAACCCCCGTACCGGGAGCCACCTCTGCCGTGTTGGGGTAAAGAACAATAGACACGGTGCGGTTACCAGATTCAATTTGCATTTCGCATCTTGTTTTCATTTTATTGTAGGCATTTTCAAGCTGGACTGGGATAATTATTTGAATTAATGCAAAAAATATATTTGAGATACTTTTATTTTTGTTAACACGTTGTTATTAACTGAGGGGAAAACAATTATTTTTATTTTGGTAAAGTTAGCTGGAAGATGAAATACATTATAGTTGTGAATATTTCGCAGTCTCTTGCTATTTCCATTCATAGATATTTTAAGTTGAGTAACATTTTACGCCTAATAAAAGGTTAGGAAATGAATATAGCGAAATAAAAGGTTATGGGTATAGAAGAAGGAGTAGTAAAAAAATTGTGTGATGTATGAGTTAACTCAAAGAACTTGAAGCAGGTTGATGGATTGTGTTATCTGGGCAGTATATTTACGTGGGATGGTCGAGTTGAAAGTTTGTGTGATGTATGAGTTAAATCAGAGAACTTGAAGCAGGTTGATGGATTGTGTTATCTGGGCAGTATATTTACGTGGGATGGTCGAGTTGAAAGTTTGCGTGATGTAAGAGTTAAATCAGAGAACTTGAAGCAGGTTGATGGATTCTGTTATCTGGGCAGTATATTTACGTGGGATGGTCGAGTTGAAAGTTTGCGTGATGTATGAGTTAAATCAGAGAACTTGAAGCAGGTTGATGGATTCTGTTATCTGGGCAGTATATTTACGTGGGATGGTCGAGTTGAAAGTTTGTGTGATGTATGAGTTAAATCAGAGAACTTGAAGCAAGTTGATGGATTCTGTTATCTGGGCAGTATATTTACGTGGGATGGTCGAGTTGAAAGTTTGTGTGATGTATGAGTTAAATCAGAGAACTTGAAGCAGGTTGATGGATTCTGTTATCTGGGCAGTATATTTACGTGGGATGGTCGAGTTGAAAGTTTGTGTGATGTATGAGTTAAATCAGAGAACTTGAAGCAGGTTGATGGATTCTGTTATCTGGGCAGTATATTTACGTGGGATGGTCGAGTTGAAAGTTTGTGTGATGTATGAGTTAAATCAGAGAACTTGAAGCAGGTTGATGGATTCTGTTATCTGGGCAGTATATTTACGTGGGATGGTCGAGTTGAAAGAGACATTGAAAGAAGGGAATCGAAAGGGAAGAAGGTAAACGTAGTCTTAATTCAATATACTAGTAGCAAAACTGACAATACATAAAACAGTGTCGGTGTCCACTTTGACTATGCTAGTGAAACTTGGACTTAGCAGAAGAAGGATGAAAGTAAAATTAATGTTGTAGAGGAGCGTACACTAAAGGACATTTGTGGATCGTCAATGTATGAAATAAGGCGGATAAAGAGATGTTTAAAGTAAAATGAAAAGGAAGATTGAAGAATGTTTTGGTCATATAAAGAGACTGAATGACGAAACAATGACTAAACGAGTATACACACCAGAAGTACATGGTGTGCGTAAAACAGTTAGATGGATAAAACGTGACTGGATCAAATGGACCAGGTTTAAAGTGGGTAAAGTGAAGGAATATTGTGCATGACAAATATATTAATGTGGAGAAGGCAAACGTTTGTGCTTGGACTTACAAGTTTGGGGATGTGTTCTCTCTGTCTACCCCGCAAGGGACACGGCTTGAAAATATGCATGTGTGTAATGTCAACTTGAAGATAAAATATATTATACTTGTAAATATGTCTTCTGAACCCTGTTGAAGTTTTATGTGCATTATATTACACTTCCCTTTTATACGGTATAATCTGATGGAATTTCTATTTGATGATTTCTTACAACCATCCTGAAAGACGCTGAAAGACTGATCGAGCGTTCTACCAAATAAGAAACGCTTGCTTCATCATACATTTACGGGATTCTTATGTATGCAAACAAGATTATCATATATGCATTTTTATCGACTTGGAAATATCGACAGTATTTGGATGTGCATAGAGAGTTGAGTTTGTATTATATTTACGAGTTGTATTATTTTGATGCTTTTAAATATTCAACCTACATTTTTAAGAGAGATGAAACAATTATATTGTATCATACTCGTATACATAATAATAGGTTTGTATTAAATTTAATATTTTTAACACATAATACAATTAATAGAATATTCATTTTTATTGTCTGGAAAACTGAGCAGACATCAATTTGAAAAGATTTTTTTTCACACGATTGAAACGTTAAAAAATGGTTTAAGATTCAAGTATAGCACCATACATGATTGTTCAAGTGCTCTTTTGAGCAATGTAACTCAATAGAGGAAACATTAAAGTGTACAGGGTAATGGGATGAGGAATATTTTAAATTAAGTAAATGCGCTAGAATTAAGGATATGCCTTGCAAACTAAATGTGCGCGGTATGTATATATTATAAAGTTATATTTTTTTTCTCTATATTTTAGGGTTACATAATAATTTATTGCCCAAGTACAAGTATACTTGAAAAAGTGTGATACACAAGGAGGACCATAAATATCCTACTTGAAAAGTCATGATGACTTTAGACTTCCAAATAACAGAGTTGAAATAATTTACGACACAACTGTTTTTTTTTTAATAAAATGCCAAAAGTATTATAGAAGCCGAGAGCATCCGATTCTTTCTTGTCTATGTGCTTTATATGTTAAGTTTAAATTAAAGTTGTGTTCATGTAAAAAACACGTAAATATAATTTTCAAAAGTAAAATGATAAGTGTAAGTGAATTAGGTAAAAATTTATAAAGAATATTTTTTTAAACTAACAAGTAAAAACGTAAATTAGTTTTGGTTTTCAATAACATTTACTATAGTAGTGCCACAAAATGAAACCAGTTATTCAAGTAATATTTATTCAAATTTTCATATATTTTTGTTAAGGTTAGTCAAGACTAATAATGGTAAGTAAATAGACCTGTATTTTAATGACCGTATATGGAATCTAAATCTTAATTTGAATAGAAGTTATGAAGGTTTTATCGCTAATAGAGAAGGTACATAATGAAAACGGTAGATTATTATGTTTTTTCCTCCCTCTAGGATCATTAAAGTTCCTTCGGTAAATTTTCACTTGAAAGTTTTTCCCTCGCAAATAGGAATAATAAAATTTCACAATAGAATACCCTCGTCCTTTTTTGTTCTTATAAATCACACGTAATTCAAAGATGTCATGATATGTGCTTCCTGCGCGAGCGGTCTTACGACCCCTTATGTCCTCCCTCCCCCTTGCCACAGGGGAGGACTTTGGAATATACGAGTACATAAAATAATAAAAAAAATAATATGTATTTGTTTTTTTTTATTAGATTTTCTGCCACTATTATTAAACTTTAAATACTAATTATGTTAATATAGGTTATATACAATTTAAACTAATGAATACATTCTCAAAACTAAAATAAATATGTCAAGTTTTAATATGATGCTTTAAAGATAAAATTTGAATTTAAATGTATTGATTTATCTTTAATTACGAAACCGAGACATATGAATAGAATTAGGTTTGTAGTGTCAAAAAACCCTGTCACAGCTACGATGTGATAGGAAAAGAGTCCAACAAGAGTAATGCAAGAAGTAATAATGTATTAGGTGTTAACATAAGTTGTGTTCGTTTTTTTCCAATTTAAAAATTAGCACCAAAAGTAAAACAAAATGGTAAAGGTTATACATCATTCGAAAGAAAATTTTCTGCTCTACAAGACATTGTGTTTGCTTTTACGTTACATATATTATTTTATTTGATTACAAGCCTTTGATTATTTTATTTGATTACAAGCCTTCAAAATGGAATGTCAAGTAGACGACTTATGGGCACGACTGAAGGAGAGGTGTCGAAAATGCTCACTTTCGTCTACTTGACATTCCATTTTGAAGGCTTGTAATCAAATAAAATAAGAACGTAAAAGCAAACACAATTTCTTGTAGAGCAGAAAAATTTTCTTTCGAATGACGTATAACCTTTACCATTTTGTTTTACGTTTGGTGCTCATTTTTAAATTGAAAAAAAAAACGGACACAACTTATGTTAACACCCAATAAATAAAAAAAAACTTTAATTTATTTAAAAAAAATTAATTGCTTATAATCATCTGAACAAGAGACCGCTATCAATATTTTAAAAATAAAATCGTTCTGTAACATAGTTTGAATAAAGAATTCCTCACATTACTAATTATTTGGTAAAGATGTTAGGAAAAATGTTTTGAATAAGGAATTCCTCACATTACTAATTACGAGTATTTAGTAAAGACGTTCTGAAAAGTGTTTTGAAAATAGAACTCCTTGCATTACTAATTATTAATACAATGTGCAACCGTACTAATACACAAACCACCGTACTAATTCAGAAAAATACATATGATTCTATATTTAAAACTTGTTTCAGAGCATTTTTATTTTTTCAATATCTGTCACTTCTTAATTTTTTTCAGCGTGTTAATTTTTATGATTCATCACTTGACACTGGTGTTTACTCTTTCTGAAGGAGTTCACGGTCATTAAAGAAGAAGATTTCTATGGTGTTTGTACTGTGGCCGACATACAAATGACTAAAATGATGTATTTTAATATTTCTTGATTTTGTTCGTTTTTTCATTAAAAAAATGTGTATATTTTTGTTTTTTGATTTGACGCATATATCTTCTCCCTGGCTCCATCCCAACTCACTGTCTGCGAAGACTGTTGGGGTCAGTTCTCCTTGTCCTCAGGTTGTACGCTCTTCTGTCCCGGACTACGTCCCCAAGGCCGTGCCTCTACATCAGGTTATCTTTTTGCACCACCCACGAATTCTTTGGTCTTCCTTTGGTTGTTATTCAAGGAAGATCCATGGAGATTGCCTGGTTCACAATGTGATAGGGTGCTCTGCGTCCAACGTGCCCACACCATCTCAATCGCCTCTCCTCCATCTTACTGTTGATGTCTGTAACACCTAGGCTTCCACGAATGCGTGAACTTTTTATTTTGTCTCTTAGGGACACACCAGCTGACCATCTTACCATGCGCATTTCAGCAGTTTCTAGTTACCTGGAGTAAGAGTTATACATCGTCCAGCATTCGGAGCCATAGAGGAGTGCGGGTCTGATAATCGTTTGGTATACTTTTCCTTTTAACTTTACTGGCATTTTCGGATCACATAGAACTCCCACCATTGATCTACACTTCATCCATCCTACACTAATTATATGTGTTACATCTGCTGCACATCCTCCATCGCTATGGATGAGTGATCCAAGACACTTAAAGCAGTCACAATTTAGTCATGTTTCTCCATCCATTTGCATTACGGAAGTGACAGCATTTGTGTTCTCGAATGGTAGGTACAGATACTTTGTTTTCTTTCTGCTCAGTCTCAATCCATTGTCCTCCAAGATTCCTCTCAACCTTTCCAGTCATATTGACGCGTATATATATCATACATATGTTAAGCTTTTATTTTTATGCATAATTTAATTTTAAAATTTGCTTATGTCACATTGCGTCTCTATCTTTAAATATTCGAGCTTAATTAAAAATAAATCAATAATACATACAATATTATGAAGGTGACAATTTTAAGACCATATTTTAGTCATTCTGTAATGTTACTAAATTGAAGTTTATTCCTCAAGGTGTGATAGATCGTATTTCAGGTGGAAGGTATTATAGACCGTCTTTCAGTTGGAGCAGAAATGAGTAAGTGAATAGGTAGTGGCTAGGTGAAAATGAAACTGATGGGAAAAAAATACTAAAAAATAATTACGAGTACATAAAACTTGGAAAATAACATTTTATTGTCACACATACATTTTTTCGGATGCCTTTATTTATTTAAAAAATATATCTATTTAAAAAAATGCAGATAAATTTTATCTTTCAAAATTCTTCAATTAAGACTAGAAATTGAGATTTTTTTATATATATAATTTTCACCTGCCTAATTCACCTCTGCATTTGTAGAATTCTTTGTAGGTATGTCACCAGTTTTGGCGCGTGGGGTTTTTGGACTTTATGGCGCGTATCGGTCGCAACCCCCGTACAATACAAGCGTCCTATATCCTGTGTCCTGCGTCCTGCATGCCGCCGGACCATCGCGAAGTAAGACTTTATTTAGATCGCCCGCCGCACCGTCACGCTACCTCCCTAGGTGAGGCCGCCTCTGAAAGAGGCCGCGACCGTGAGACAACATAGTTTCATTGTGGAAAACTGAAAAATTTGCATGAAAATGGACTGAAAGTTATGAAATACTTTCCATGCTGATTATTTTAACTTAATATTATAAAACCCCCTTTTTACTTAGATTCACAATGTATTTTTATTCCTATTTAGTACGTTTCATATATGTTATGCTTATTATTTACATGAATTCATGTGTGAAGGAACTACAGAAGTTAATGGGGGGGCATACAAATGTCGATTGAAAATGTGTGGATTACTGTATACTGATACCATGGTAGTGTTAGCGGAGAATGTGTGGATTACTGTATGCTGATACCATGGTAGTGTTGACGGAGAATGAACTACAAAGTTTGATGAGTAATAGTATGACATATGCGAATAGAAAAAACTGGGAATGAATTCTGCAAAATCTAAAGTCATGGTGACAGGAATATGTTAAAAGATGAGTAAGTGCGATGTATGGGCGAACAATGAAATATTGGCGCATGTTTAGAAATTCTGCTATTTGCGTATTATTTTTTGTCATAGACGAGTTAGTAGAGATATCGAACGGCGTGTAGCGATGAAAAACAAAGTCAATGGGGCCCTTAAACATACATACTCGAACCAGACAGTATCAAAATCTGTTAAGATGAAAGGTTCATAATAGTATTTTATTATCAATTACGATATATGGAAGTGAAACCTTGACGTGGAAAAATAATAAAAGGAATCGAATAAATACCGTATAAATGCGTGTATTCACAATAATCCATGCGGTGACATTGCAAATTTGTCATTATATTGAATTGAAAAAAAAATAGGAATAACTTTAATTACAGCAGATATTACTTAAAATAAATTATCAATTTAGTGAAAATAAAATTGATTCAGTGAAAGAACAACTCTATTTTTTAAACATATCTCAACTGAATGTTTTTTTTATTTTGAATCACTGTATCTATAGGCTATTTTCTTTACGTTCAATATTTTTCGACAATAAGGTTACAAAACAACGACAAAACACTGTTCCCCTAAGCCAGGGTTAGGCCACATGGCGTTTTTTTTTATTTACATTCATCTTGTGCCGGTTGTGTCGCCTGTGTATTTATTCTGCCCCTAAATAATATCAAATTCGGGTGTCGGACAACTTTTTTCGGTCCCTATCCGTAGAAGAGGTATAAGGTTTTTAGAAGAAAATATAGTTAATGTAATTCTGAGGGAGTCGATTGAATTTTCAAATATGTTTTTCTTAACATAAAGTTTAAATTAAGAACGGTGAAGCATGGTAGAAAATGGTTTTTTGACTGGCAATAGTAACCACGCAAATGTTCTCATCCAAAAAAAATATTTATTTATTATTATACAAAAAAAAACATACAATTTAAACGAAAACAGCTAACAAATAATCTTCTTGGCCTGAGAATGTTTATTAAAAAATTCAACTACATGGTTATTGAAAAAGGTGAAGAAAAGGAAAATGTAATATTTAGATGAACAACAAAAGATTAGAACAAATAGTGGCCTCAAAAATCTTCTATTTAATTTTAATAAATAGGCATAATTGTTTGTGTTAATAAATATCAAACCACATTTCAAGAGCACTCGTTGAACTTATTAAAAACTTAAAAAATTAACATCGAATGCCGATAAAAATCTGTTAAAAAAGTCCAGAACACACTGGGATTCAGAACTGAAATACTAAAATGCAAAACATACGTGTTTACTTATTTATTTAATAATTTCAAAGGTGTTTTTATTAATTTACTTACAATCTCAATAAGATATGAATGTATTTTTTCCAACAAAAAATACAAATATCCATGAAATCACTTAAACAGAGGGTTTGTGAATGGTTAAATGATTTTATTGATACATATTCATCCCTCAAGTGGCGTCATTCACTGGCTCTAGGATCTGAAGAGGAAGTCTTAAAGCACAATCGTAAATAAAGCAATTGCCATAAAGAAAATAAATGAAAAGCAAGTCATTATTTACTGCTGAAAATACTGGGGATTATTGCATGTCTTTTGTGAGTGATACTACCCCCAATTTTATAGAGATCAACTTTTTCAATGGCGTCTTCGTTCAACCATCATTTTACACAATAAAATAACGTTTGAGGTAGATAACTTTTGATTAAGACAATATGTATTTTAAATTTAGTTCAGCTCTACAGCTATTAAAATAATTGAATCTCAGTGCATTTTGAAGGCCGATAAACAGGAAATTTTGATATTTTTTTGGAAAATCTATTTTATTTAATTCGATAATTGTAGAAAGTACGAGAAGTTTAAGAAGACCAATAAAAAATGCATTACGAAACGAATGAAATTCAGAAAAAAAAGTAAGAGAGAAAAGCCTTTTTGCATGACGGTTTTTATAGATTTGCCAGAAGTGAAAGTTGGACTAAATAGTGTGCCAGAATAGAATGAAGGGAAACCTGTTGTCTCTGCTTACCTCGATCGAGATATTGCGTGATTGCTATGATGATATTTTATTTAAGACAAAAAACATAAGCCCTCATCGGTTTACTTAAAAAAGTGACATAATGTCATAATATCACCTATCAATGACACACCATGCCTTTCTTTACTCCATATTTTATTTTTTTTTT
>OX463846.1:40398211-40477653 GCA_949825065.1 Odontocerum albicorne
AAACAAAGTCGTGCGAAACCACAAATAAACGAAAAAGTTTATTAAATATTTTTCCATGTATAGAAACATATTATCAATTGACACATTACTATTTAATTTAGATTCTTTAAAATATCCAGCTATTTGATGACAAATTTTCTATTGATTTTTCTTGTAAATTGGTGATAATTCCAAGACTGAATATTTGCACAAATAAACACAAAAGACTCCCATATTTATTCACAGTCCGTGGAAATTTTATTCGACCAATTATGAATTTGCGAAACGAAAAGTCAAGGCGTTAAAATTTGTTTCTAAATTATGATTGGTCCACTGGGCGTGATTTCAGTCGGCACGTTATATTACCGTAGTCACCTAAACAACTTGGCTATTCCGAAGAAAAACATGGTTCATGCATGTGTTTTCAAAAAGACGATTTTATAAATTCATCCAAGTAAGAGTACGTTATGTACTAAAAGTGAGTTGGCATACTGGTCTAACGGGTACCATTGATGCTAAGTAAACTGGTGTCCCAAGTTTGATTCTTGGTGTGTTCACTTCATAACTAGTTGTATTCTTAGATCGTTTGAATCACTGTATTTCATATTTTTTATATTTTGTATTGTGTTGCATATTTGTTGTATACTGTACAATCTAGCTGGCTTATTGACATGTGCCAATCAGTTCCAACTAACTAGAAATTTGTTAAAGTAGCCTTGAGTGAACATTAGATATGATTCCTTATAAAAAAATATCTGAGTTTCAACAGGAATCGATTCCGCAACCCCGGGCTAGGAGACAAGCGTCTTACCAACTAGGCCACGAAAGTTTTCATACAAACATACCACCACACTGTTGACTATTGAGTTAGGCAGAGAGGACAGAGTGCCAGTATTTCCTATCTTCACACATAACCTTAGCCTCTTCTACATATATGCACCTTCTCATACAGCTCTCAAAATTTCTCTTATTTCCTACTTTCCTTCTTTAAAAATATCATTCACTTGATCTAACCATACCTACTTTCCTTGATGTTCTTCTACCACGCTTCCCATTCATATTTGTACTTTATCAACTTTACATTAATTCTAAGCGCGTAATTAGTCACAAAAAATAGGACTTTGTAAATGTACCATACGAAAGGCTGCGGCAGATTGAACATGAAGATAATGATGTACAAGTACCCGGCGGTAAGTAATATAGTACACATCGGGCTTAAGAAAGAAACTCGGCTATAATCTGCTAACTACGGTTTTGTAGATCGTCGTTTCTGTCATTCATACACGTGTTCCGTCGCGTGACTGTTAGGCATCGTGCGACAGAGACGACGCTCTATAAAGCCAAAGTTAGCCGATTATGTCCGACAGTCTCTTTCTTAAGCCCGATGTGTATTATTTACCGCCGGGTGATGTAGTTATCTCACCTATCCATTGGTATATTACTATCTTACTATAATGTAACTGCTGAAGTATGGTAGCTTCGTTTAATTAAATAATTTGATTCTGTGTCACTGTTTAGTGACTGATTAATCAAAGAGCTTATCTGACTAATTGTATAAGTCATCTTATGATGTACTCGTATCTTGGGGTTTCAATGATCACAATCGTTACATCTTATACATAATTATACCATCGTTAACGTGGGTAATGACCATCTATTATTATCATTAAATATATTACTAGTCAACAAAATATTCATCTCGCAAAAAAATAATTAAAATGATTTTTTTGATGATTCATCTAAATTTGTTATTTTAGTATACAATACATGTGGTCACAATATGAGTATATTACACAAAACGTAATGCAGTGAACTTAAGTTGAATGTTTTGAACAAGATGAAGAATATTTTGTCTGAGATTTGTTGGGCATGAAGAACGAATAAATTAAGAAAGATTAACAAAACAAATGTATAGTGCAAATGTGAATGAAATGATGTAGTAGATGAAGACGAAAGAAAGTATGGTTTGATCAAGTAATTATATTTTTAAAAAAGGAAATGTAAAAAGTCAGAGAAATCGCCGAGTTGTATGGCTGTAGAAGAGGTGAAAGATATGCGTCGAGATAAGAAAGCACTGCGCTCTGTCCCCTCTGCCTATCGCAATATGAAGGTGTGGTGGTATGTATGTATGTAGACACAATTTACGAAAAGTAGTGATTCAGACGCTGTAAGATTTAAAAAAAAACTTTTATTTAAATGATCATACCAAGAATGTCTACCTCGAATGGGAAATAATGTGATGGTACTCACATACGTAATTTTGTTGAATTTAATTTTATAAAGATTTATCCAGGTATTTCTTAAAACTCTCATTTAAAATATTCAATAGTATGTTACATTTACTGGCAAACAATTGTTGTTTCAATGTATGTGAATAATATGTTGAAATGTCATTTCCAATTACATTATATATTTTTATGGCACACATTTAATGACCAAAGAAGATTTTGTGACACTTCTAAGGAACATTGGTTACCATTGAACATTTCAAATAATGTAAACGTAAATACTCTTAAATACCTCAATGCCATTGGCCTTTGGAGAACTTTGTACAGTTAAGATTTTTATATAATACGAGTATGTACAATATCGTATGTATTATATTGAGTTATTACAGAACTTTATTTATTTTATGCAGTCAAACGAGGCCAACTTAATGACATGACCTTTTTATAAACAACTTAATAACCTTATTTTGACACATTCACCATCAGCAATAGAGATCGAAATCGAAGATCAGAATTTTACTAGTTGCAGCTTTGTTTACGAGTAAATATGTGGTTTTTCCTTGATGTAATTGAACTTTGGAAACAATGAGTTACAGCTAGAGCGGCTTTAATGTTGGTGGACCCGTGAAACTTTAACCCCTCCCGGAGCTTTCAGGGGGAAACTTTTCATCAATAAAATTTCGATAGCTTTAATTTGTTACGCCAGTGGATATTGAAATTTAATTTATTACACACTGTATCAGATGTCACTTGAAATTGGTTGGTTTGGGGTCGTTAAAAAAGAGTTTTTGGATAAAGTTTTATACAATTGTGTCAGATCTTTTTTAAGTACGTTTGAATAAAAAACACATTTGAAAAAGGACTAAATTTAAGAAATGAGATTTTTTTGAATAAAAGATATAACAGGGGGAACTCATTAGCACTGCAATGTGATAATCTGAATGAATCTGAAGATGATCGGTAAGTGAAACCGGTCAGTGGTAAAACAATTATCACTTCATTTACCTATTGGGATAGTAAAAAGAACAGATCTCTATTTCATTCGATCATGGTATATATATTATTTTCTTCTGCTACGTTCATACCCTTCGTCATACAAAATTTCCTATTATCGAGGCTTTTCACTCTGCCTTCTTTCGTAATTTGATTAATTTATTCATACCACGTTGCTCTAAGTTTTTCCGAACGTGTCTATGTTTTATATTACTTAAGTTGATTATTTTTTTTTTAAATTTCATCTTTCTACGTGGCCAAAACATCATTATACATTTTTTAATAATAAAAATAAAGGTCAATATATATAGCGTCGTTTAGAAAGCTGACTAGTCTCATGGGATCCGAGCCCACTTTTATTGGCAGATTAAAAATATAAAAAAAGGCTAAAGATAGGAAGATGTGACTGCGGTCTTAAGGTAAAAAAAACATCCCTGCATCTGCATATGTTCAGAAAATCTTACTTGGTAAGAAAACCATAGAAAATTGACCAAGGGAAGAAGAACTACAAAGAAATAGAGCTTCTTATATATGCTAGTAGTAACACGTATCCGAAGATATAGAGAGTTTTAGAGGGTAAACTGACCTCAAGGGTGCTATAAATCTGGATTCGAACCCACTATTATTGACGGTTAAACCAACCACCTTTGATATGTCAACCGCGACCCACAGGTTGCGTAACGATGGTCAAGGTCAACAAATTCAAAAAAGAAACTCGATTTAATTTAAAGCTGTTCTGAATTTTTAATATTCCTATCTGTGCCGTAAATAAAATGAGATACGCTAGTATATCCTTTCAACGACGATTTATCGTATTGGAATAATAAAATATATTGTAGATAGATACGGTGTATTGTGTCATGTATCGACGTTCGAATCAATCTCTGCCGATGGCCGCGATGCGAGATGTTTCCCCAACTTGGGGCATAGCTCAGGAACATGTCCGGTGTCCACCGGACGTGAGCTCAGATTAGTTTTTTCTCCAATGATGCGTTACTTTTAGATATATTTTTGTAAGCGGTACGAAACTATGCTTTGCCATTATACTATGTTCGGGCAAAAATAACGAAATATTTTTTTATTGTTAATTTAATTACGGTTTTTGAAAATAATATAACATACATGTTTAATAATAATGAAAATGAAAAAACAATTAACACTGCACCGTTTAGAGAATAAACCCTCCTCAAGGGCGTTCTAGCTCGAACCCACTATCATTGGATGATTAAAAATATTTTTAAAAAAATATGGATGTACAATACACGTACTTAAGACTGACGTTTTAAGTAAGATAAATAAGAGGAAGGTAAGATGGTTTGGGCAAATGGAACGAACAATTGAAGAAAGATCAACAAAACAGATATACATTACAAATGCGGGTGTAAGGCATTTGAGAGGAATACCAATGAAAGTATGGTTGGATCAGGTAAATGATATTCTCAAAGAAGGAAACGTTGAAAGTCATAAATATAGTAGAAGTTATATGATGAGGTGTATGGATGTAAAAGACGTGAAGAATGTGTGTTGAGATAGGAAAGTATGCCACTCTGTCCTCTCTGTTTAACCTGAAAGAGAAATTACGGGATGGAATGTATGTATAAAATATATATAAATTGAGTATAAAGGTACGAAGGTAGTGGCTGTGACCATTAGATTAGATAGTTTCCTGCATTTACATATGTTGAGATAAACACATTTTGTAAGAAAATTGCAGAAAAGTTACCAAGGGAAGATGAACTGCAAAGAAACCTATGTAGATATTCCGATATGTGATATTCACACATTCGGCTTTAGGTGTAGTGTATACCATATATGTTTCATTTGATTTTTGTGATTTTATGAGTGCACTTTTGTGTCTACAAATCATTCAATGATCCTTTGCAAAGTTAATGTTTCTAATTTTTTGCGTTCTTTTTTTGGTGTAATTTGATTATGATGGAATTTTTATACGAGTATTTATGATTGCTTTTTACATGTTTCTTTCTTATTTTTGTTTTTATTGTATGAATCCTTCCAGCTTTGATGGGCATACGCCTTAGTTAAGCAAGGAAGTGCTTTGTATAGTTCACCGTAAAAAATTGTAAATTTGTTTTTTTAAATATTACTCTTGGTTCTTTGAATCACGTAAAAAAAATACAAAAAAATGATTGTGTTTATAATTTAGGTGTATATACTCGTAGTACCAATAAGTGAATTTCTTGCCAAGTTACTATCACTTTCAGTTTTTAAGGGGTTGTAACAACGTCTCCACAGCCTAAAAAAGAACGTCACCTGCAGGCGATACATCTGCTAGTAAACTGATAAGACCCTGCCAACTGAGTATTGGTATTATAACTGTAGGTGGAAATTTATATATTTCCATATATAAATATAATGGAAAAAAGTCTTTGTAGCCCATCTGAAACTTTGTGGATGATCTTGTCGTCTCAGTTCGTGTATGTATGATACAATACGATAGGCTATCCCTCGTGATTGAGTATGAACACGGTATAGTGTGCGTGTATTAGTGTGTAAGCTATTGCACTTCAGCACGCACACAGTCTTGAAAGATCAAACCAGACATTAAAATGATCTTAGAGCAAAACCGGCCCGGAATTTATTCTGCCACAGATCGAACCTGGGCCCCAATTTGCTTAACGTGAATACTTACCGTAAGACTACAACCCTGACAACCACTGACCACCGCAGACTTTCAGCCCAAGATGGTTTGGAAGTGTCCGACTCAATTTAACTATACGGAGCTGGTACAACTAAGGTGGGTCTTTTAAAGGGGGCCAAAATGTCATCTGGAGGTAAAATCCCTCCCATTTGGGTATCTTGTGGAGGCCGTATTTCCGAGTTAATCATCGTAAAGGACATACTGTCAGACAAGTTAAAAAACTCTTTCAACCAACCACAAAGCTGTTTAACAGGCTATTTAAAACCAGACAAGAGTATTTTTAAATTAAATTGTAACTACTAGGTCCAAAGAGAGGCCTTACCAACGAAGCTGCAGAAGTTGTTATAAATAAATGTTTTTTTTCATCTGTGATTGTTTCTTTTTGGTATATATCATATACCTACGTACTCGTATTATGACGCCATTTTTATGTCAAGGTAGGCAGAAAATCCTATCTCCATATATCTTTCACCTTTTTTACATCCATACAACTCGATTTCTTAGCCTTTTACGTATCCTTCCTTCAAAAAAGCATTCACTCGATTCAACCATGCACTTTTGGTATTCCTCTATGACACAAACTCGTATTTACACTATATATTTGTTTTGTTAGTCTTTCTTCATTCATTCATTCTACTGTACCATCCCAAAGTGATCATATTCATCTTACTCAACACATCATCCTTAAGTTCATTTTCATTTCGTTTTCTATCACACATGGTCTTCGTGTGTATTCTTCTCTATCCTGTGTATTATTTTTTACAACATTTATCCGTTTCTTTTCAGTTTTTTCCACGTTCACGTTTGGAATATATTTCATTTAATTTGAAACAACGTTTCTGACGGAATAGAGTATACGGAGTAGACAAATTGATATCGGACGTACCTATAGTTCGCAAAAAAGTCCGAATGTGTGTCGTATTTTCTTTTTTTGCGATTATGGCCAGGACTTCCCCTATTATTCCACGGAAAACATAAACCTTCACGCGGTCTTTATTCCTTCTCTTCTCCAGGCAAACTTTTTCTATTTATGGCACTAACAAAAATCATTATCAAGGGTCGTAAAGGGAAAAAACAACGTTTTGTATTTTTAAAATTGAAAATTATCAACTTCGCTCCCCAAAAATTCAGCTATATTTTAAAAGTTTTTCGAAGAACTGGAGGTAAGTTTTAATAAGTAAAAAATTCTATCATTTATATACGATATCAGTAAAACATATATCATTGCTTCTATTTCGAAATATTTAATTTTGAAAAACAACTTTCTATTTTGCCTTTTATGGACTGTTTATTTTAATTTCAACTTGACTGCCCTTCGAGTTGAAGAAATCTTTGTCAGTCTTTCTTGTGGGTAGATACTGCATATGGACGTGTGTATTATGTGCATGCTGTTGCTCGAACGTTGCCTTGACAAAATAAACCTGGTGTTTTAATGACAAGACGTTCCATAAAGACCTGATTAGATGATTTTGTTAAATTTACATACAATTAATAAAAACCTAGGAATTTCAATATTTTTTAAACATAGTAAGATAAATATAGAGATCTATAGAATACGAAGCTTAGTTCTAATGAAGCCTGTCTTACAATTTGAAGGTTCGAATCCCGTTGGAATCCAGATTTTTTTAAAAAGGTCCCAATCTTATTTTCACTTAAAAAAGTTTATGGTTGTTTGCCAGAGACTGTTTCATTACAGTAAACCTGCCAGATTGCACAGTATAAAATGAAAGCGTAATACAATATTGTGCAATATTTGGTAACACTGGTTTCTGCAAGCGCATTCTTATAATGTATGTTAGGTAGTTACTTAAAACTATAATAGCAATAAATTATGATAAAAAAGGCCCACATGTAATGTCAGTCTGCGCTGATCCAATATAAATAACACAGTGGAACAACAAATTACGCAACATCTACAAAACAGTTTTGCGTTTGTAGTACATGTTAGCACCGATTTATGATTATCGATGAA
This sequence comes from Odontocerum albicorne, assembly GCA_949825065.1. Lineage (NCBI taxonomy): Eukaryota > Metazoa > Arthropoda > Insecta > Trichoptera > Odontoceridae > Odontocerum > Odontocerum albicorne. Next base: position 40,406,043 of record OX463846.1, read on the forward strand.
ACTTGGGTACATAACATATCTGCACACTTAAGATAAAAGAGCAATCGAAGTAATACATATAGAGAAATAAACCAACGACTATAATTGTAGTAATTACCATGTGCAAAGATCATTGCTACTGTTTTGGGATGCATTAGGGAATAATCCTCATCGATTAACTGGAAAAAATAAAACATCATCGGTAAACAATATAGTGGTTTACTGCAATGTTTGAACGACGACACCAAGAAAATGCTGTTGAACTTGAAGAAATAAAAATGTCTTCTGCCAAGACAATTCAAGACTTCACACAACAACTGTGCACATGTTCACACATCAAAGAACTGAATATGGACCGAGAAAACTTCGATCAGTCATCAAATGTCAGATATCTTCGACATGTTCTAACAGGCGACCTAATAAAGGCTTTACAAAATAATGTTTTCTGTCAGCTTTACCAACACCTTTTCTGTAGTGCGAATAAGATTTTTGTTGAATATATAAAATATAAATTAATTTGAAGCCTTAACACTTGCCGTACGGTGATGGATAGCGAGTGATCATGACTTATATTTTATTTAATTTCTCGAAATATACTGCTTGCAGGGTCTTCATACTTTATTCATTCCTCATCGAAACCTCTATGATTTGAATGATGTCATTAGGAAACAAAACATTCATAGTTAATTCAACAGAAATTAATGATTTTAAATCGCGAATTGACGAAATGTCAAACACTCATTCTTTTTTGACAGTTCGTATAGCGCCCCGTTCCAGGGGCTCGTCACCAGTTTTATAATCCTGATTGTTATTTTTTATTTTTATCTGGTATGTTTTTTCTATTATCATTTTTTATCTGGTATGTTATATTGTACCATTACTCTTTTTATAATAAATGTAAATTTTATTTATTATTTCATTTTCAAAAATATTATAATTGAGATGGCGGGAAATATCGACGGCGATGATAGCGATTTGGAATTTAAGGCGACAGGCAATATATTAGAATCAGAAGATTTTGTCGAGGTACAGGATGAAGTATATTCTGATTTGGAGACGAGTGAAGAAGACGAAGAAATATTATTTACATCAAAACATGGATTCGAATGGAGTTCATTATGAGTACCACCTCAATCTTCGAGGCATCGGTCGGGTATCAAATATTCTCATCGAAGATTCTGGACTGAGAAATTCAAGTATAAATGTACATTCCATAAAAAATATGTGTTGTCTGTTTGTAAATGAAGAGGTGGTAAAAGTGATGTTTAAGAAACAAATCGTCATTTAAATCGAATCATTCAGAAAAGAACCAACCAATATCAAAAGACGAGTTATATGAATTCATTGGAATATTGCTCGCACCTGGCAGAAATCGAACACGAAAGCTATCTTTGAGTGAATTGTGGATAAGTGAAAGTCCCTTTTGCCATTCATTTTTCACAACAGCTCTGTCTCGAGATAGATTCATCTATATTTACAGTCATATTCGTTTTGATGATAAAGAAACCCGAGAAGAGAGATATCAGGGTTTTTTCAGATAAATTAGAACCAATTAAGTGGATTTCAAAAATGTTTATGGATATGTGCAAAAGCAATTATTTTCCATCTTCGAATATAACTGTAGATGAACGTTTGGCAAACTTTAGAGAGAATTGTTCATTTCGCGTGTACATGAAGTCTAAACTTGGTAAATATGGCATCAAAATCTGGGTTGCTGCCGACTGCGGCGGCATATGACGCATAACAAATTTACAGGCTTATTCTGGTATGATAAATAATCGTAGAGAGAGATAAATCAAGGTAACTGAGTAGTTATAGAAATGGTTCAACCGCAGTATGGCACGAACAGGAGGATAACCACAGGTATTTTTATTACCTCCATCAAATTAGCCGATAATCTTTTATTAAAAGGTTTAACTCTAACTGGCACGCTTCGAAAAAATAAAAGAGTAATCTCACTTGAATTTATACCGTCTAGAGAGAAAACAATCCATAGTAGCTGAAAATAAAATACTTGTTTCGTGTGTACCACAAAAAAAATAAAGCAGTATTATTATTATCCACTCAATTCAATGATGCAGAAATTGATTATTCAGAAAAACAAAAGCCACTTTAGTAATTATACATCATTATAATAATACGAAAATTGGAGTAGATACGGGAGACCAAATTACTTGAGAGTACTCTTGCTCAAGGTCAACGAGAAGATGGCCTTTCCGTCTTTATGGAAATTATAGATATGGCTGCATTGAATGCATACCTCTTATGGATAGACAAATATCCAGAGTGGAAACAAAATAATTAATACCACCGAAAACATTTCACAAGAGAGTTAAGTTTGGAATTGGCAATGCCCAATATCTTAAAAAGGAAAAATAGCAACAACAAGATGCTTTTAATACAGTTTTAACATATTGTGGCGAGTCAATATCCGAAACATTAGTAAATAATACCCTGTTGGCACCCCGTGAGGTCCTCAAAAGAGGAAGTTGTGGGTTTTATTAAAAACATTCGAGAAAAAAAACCAGGCTATTCTGCAATATTTGTCAAACACCTGCGTGTTTAGTACGTAGAATATAGTAAAAAAAAAAGTGGTTTCATGCCCCAATTGCGATAACTTTCTCCACAGGATTAAACTTTGATTATATGATATGTTTGTCCTATTTTCAAATTTTCTGTAGTGTTTATATTTTCCAAATTGCATATATTTTATTGATTTGAATTTCGTGTTTGTTTATATATAATTTTGAATTTCGTGTTTGTTTATACCATATAAATTTCTCGCCCTAAAACCTTGATTTTTGACCGAACGACGCAGCGTAAAAATAATATTCTTATAGAAATGCCTTTCTGTTTTAGCTCTTATTTTATCATTTCTTACCTTTATTTTATATTATTCGACATTTTATTACATAATAAAATGATGTTTATAGCTAATAACAAAAAATAACCTAGCAGATTTTGCATAATTTTAATTTGAAACATACATGTTTAGTGTACCCTCAGTGTCCAACGCGGCTACTGGCGTAATTTTTTAGCACAGTAAGGGAAGTGTTAAAAGGTTGGAGACCTCTTTTCAGTCATGCGCATTCTGAACGTTGCGCAGACCGAACGACGCAGTGGGAAAATTATATTCCTATAGAAATGTCACTTCTGTTTCAACTATTATTTTATCATTTCTTACACTTATTTTATATTATTCGACATTTTATTACACAATAAAATGATGTTTATAGCTAATTAAAAAAAAAACTAATAGATTTTGCATAATTTTAATTTAAAACATACATTTTTAGTGTACCCTCAGTGTCCAACACCGTAACTGGCGTAATTTTTTAGCACAGTAAGGGAAGTGTTAATACAACATCGTATATTATTACAGGAATTTGGTCCAGTATTTCTGAATCCAAAAATGAAGTTATTAAATTTCAATCTTATTGGGTCTCGTCGCCAATTTTTGGACTTGGGCACCAAACGAAAAACGGAAAAAGTACGGTTAAAGCAATTTATGTTATATTTTCCCTATCTATATATATTTTCCCTATCTACATATATTTTCCCTATCTATATGTATTTTCCCTATATGTATATATTTTCCCTATCTATATATATTTTCCCTATCTATTATACATTTATTTTGATTAATGTTATTTTAGATATATCTTTTTTTTTCATTCTTTGTTATATTTTGGATGTAAAATTTTGACTTATATAGCATAGCACCATTATGTCTGTCACTGCCTGGGATAAAATGATTATTATTAAAACTTGAGGTATATTAATGCAACATTTAATTATTTATCGGATATAGAACTATGGGTAGATATCGTTGTCATCAAATAAATTAATTGAAGAGTGGGTTATTATGACTGGGCTGCTGCCGTTGTTGAACTTTTGGTGTGGAATGGCCCCTCTAAGTGTAGATACCTATACATGAGTGATTATGTAGTGTTAAGAAGCACTTGAAGACAACCCTTGTACATGAACACTAAATACATACACTACACCTAAATTCGAATTCGTTACTATCACACATTGGAAGATCTACAAAAGTTTGTTTGTAGTTCGTCTTCTCTTGATAAGTTTTCTGTGTTTTGTTTTAACCAAATATTTTTTGCTAAACACATGCACGTGAAGATGCAAGAAGGTACAAATCAAATGGTAGAACCACTTCCTTACTATCCGTACTGTTAATTTGTTTATTATTTTTTTAATATTTTTTAATTTGTCAATAATATTGGCTTTGGGTAAAAATTAGCACGTACACCTCTTATAATATAATATTGGATATTGGTTAAAGTATCTTGAGAAAATTCTTCTCTCTGAAAGGCGTTACATAAATGTCATTTTATTATTATTATGTTACATAAATGTCATTTTATTATTATTATGTTACATAAATGTCATTTTATTATTATTATGTTACATAAATGTCATTTTATTATTATTATGTTACATACATGTCATTTTATTATTATTATGTTACATAAATGTCATTTTATTATTATTATGTTACATAACGGTCATTTTATTATTATTATGTTACATAAATGTTATTTTATTATTATTATGTTACATAAATGTCATTTTATTATTATTATGTTACATGAATGTCATTTTATTATTTGGTTGCGGGCTGAAAAACATCTGGTGTCCCTGTGGCTGGGTTTGCCCTATATTGGTGAGGTATATCTTGGCCGAGGGGATGCTATTCGATGAGCCCAGACCTTTTGATAGCTTCTGTATTTAATGTATTATCTGCAATATATGTGTTTAAGAAGTGTTATTTAAATATAATCTGTACATACTATGTTGCTATCAATAAACCTATTATTTATTTATTTATTTATTATTCAATTTTAAGATTTATATAAATGCAACATTACATTATTTAAAAAAAAAAACAAAATTCTCAAGAGTTCAGCGCTTGAAAATATGAAATCATGTTTAAAAAGTAAATTAAAACATTTATTACAACTTTGAATTATCGTGACTTTATCTTAAGTTAGGACATTCAGTTCAAAACTGTGGAATATTTTGGCTTCCAATAATAAGTACAATGAAATAAATTGACCATATCTAAAATTAGGGGCATTCAGCTCAGAACAATATAATATTTTGGTTTCGAAAAATTATCACAATCGAACATTGAAATATCATGACTTTATCTAAAATTAGGAACATTCTGTTAAGAACTTTCGAATATTTTCGGTCCGAAAAATTAGCACGTACACCTCTTATAATATTTACGAGACAAGATGAATATAATTTTAAAAGCTTAACCTTTCACAATTTTTAGTGTGTCAGAGTTTGCTGCTTTTATCTGCTATTAAATTCACTGGTGAAATATCACCTGTCAGTGCATGTGAAGAGAAAAGGTGGTCTGGAATAGTGGTGTCTTGTTCTGAGACACGGCTCAACTAGTCGCGATAATCCAGGGATTAAAGTCACACGTCTGTCGTTGTGTCACTGTGCCCCGCAGCGATATGGTTGAAGTCGGACGAAAGAAGTCAGAGATGAACTTTTATCTTAATTTTGTAAATGTTTTATTTTATAAATAGACAACGAAACCATGGCATAAATATTTCTAGTCTTTTCTTCGCAGTATTTATTTCCGTGACCTAGTTGATAAGACGCCTGTCTTAAACGCAGAAGTTGTGGTTTCGATTCCCGTTGGTCCCCAAATTTAAAAAAATGGGTTAAAATTTCTCTCTTGTTGGTTTAAAGATATTACCATGTAGCCATAAACAAGCCAGTTTGTACAATAATACAACGAAAGTGTAATACAATACATAAATGCATTTTGCTTCATTAAGCATCCATAACTACGTTACGTATGCTTTGTTGATTGTATACTATGTGTTTTATTGATTGTATTTGTAACATTTTTGTTGTACAATACAACTTGTTTTTTTTGGAAGTGAGTTGTCTTCGGCCGCCTTGTTTATTACGTACAAGGCTTATTAGCACGATTCTATTTATTTTTTTCCTAGTGTTAAACTCTACATGTTGTGCTTTTGTCCCCGTGGTGCAGTGTATGGGATAGAGAGGAATGCGTCTGCGCACGTCTTTTATGGAACCCATCCCGGTATCTGCCTTATGACTGAGTGACTTTTCAGTCCTCGGCATTATTCCCTGTGTCAGTGTCCGTTGTGTTCATTCTATCCATTTCATTCATTCTTACCATGACATTGATTGCTGTCTTTATGTAGCACTGAGTGGCTTCTGTGGTCTCCTTGTCAATCAACCATCTTCCAATGTTCTCCATCCTCATGGTCTGGCTGTTCAATTTGCACAGTGCCTCGAAACGTTATTTTTCGGTTGCTGGGCAATCTTGCAGGACATGTTCGACGGTCTGCTGTGTTCTGTCGTCGCTTGGGCAGGTTTCCTTATCTGCCAGTCTAAATCTCCTGAGGTATTTTCTGAATGCACCGTGTCCTGTGAGAGCCTGTGTCACTTCGAAGCTCAGATAACTCATTTTGGCGTATACGCGCGCCTGCTCGATGCTCTTGAAGAAGCGCTTCGTAATTCCTCCCGCCGTGTCCGTCAGATATTCTTCATTCTAGGTGTACCGGGTTTCCTCCTTCAGTGCCTTCCTAGCGAAGCCCAAGTACAGCCTGTTGGGTTTATAGCCATGCAAATTTATCTGTCAACCATCTAGAATTTTTTTTAAGGCACCTTAAAGTAAAACCAGAATGGAACCTTTTGAAAAAAAATCGGATCGAGAAATGGAAATCGAACTCGTGTTTTCTGAGTAAGAAGGCAGGTATCTTACCGTCTAGGGCACACAGGTCGTATATCCATGAAATTTTTAATTTTCATTGCCATTCATTATTTTATGCACACTACTTCCGTGTGTGCTTAAATTATATTTTCACTAAGTTCTTTCGATGTCATTCATAACATTCCAATAATCATTTCCGTAGTCATCATTACTATTTGAGGCTTTTTATCAAAATATTGTCTTTTTATCAAAAGAAATTCAATTCAGTAAACTTCAAATTATGCAGTACACAGAGCTGAGGACTATTTTAAAATTAAATACACAAGAATAAAGGGTATACTTTGTAACCTAGATATTCGTTTTCAAAGTATCCTTGATAAGGTATGATGTATTATAAGGAGATGCATAATTACGCACTAGAAATCGCTACGATTTTTGTACTCCTAATACAAAAATGGCAAAAAAAATTATAATTTATACTACACTGATTTTAAAATATTATACAAATGCCAAAAAGAATTCATGAACTTGAGAACATCCAGAATTTAAGTTTACATGTTTTATATATTAAGGATAGATTGAGTATTGCTGAAGTTAAAATATGTATGTTTTTGACGAATAACTCTATGTCAATCAATAGGAAAATGCTTCCTGCGATTACAGTGTGTTAAAAAAGTTTATAATTTACATTGCATTAAATATGTAAAATCAGTGTCCTTATTATTGGGTCCTTACATGTGAAATTGGCGTTTTGTTTGGGAGGAACATAAAGTTGATTTTTTTTTAATATAATATATTTATTTAATCAAATTATGTACCATTGCTATCTATGCACTTTTGCCATCTCATAGGTAGTTCATCGATCCCTTTACTAAAAAAACCATTCGGACGGGAATCAATAAAATCTTTGAAGTCGGTTTGGACTGCCCCATCGGAGTTGAATTTTTTCCCTTGCAAGAAGTTATCCAAATTTTGAAAAAAATAGTAATCTGTTGTGGCAAGGTCCGGAGAGTACGGTGGATGTCTTAGACATTCCAATTGAAGCTCTTCTAATTTGGTAGCCGTCTGTTGTGCAGTGTGTGGTCTAGCGTTATCATGAAGCAGCAGTGGCCTAGAGCGATTAACCAGCCTCGGTTGTTTAGCAGCTAGCTTTTCCATCATGGTTTGCAGTTGCTGACAATAGACATCTGCCGTAATCTTCTGGCCAGATTTAAGAAAGCTGTAGTGAACGACACCAGCATTAGTCCACCAAACGCTCACAAGTAACTTTTTTGGAGTCAATTTTCGCTTGGGGCATGGTTTGGCTGGTTCGGCAGGGTTCAGCCATTGCGATGAGCGCTTCCGATTATCATACAGGATCCACTTTTCATCACAGGTAATGATTCGATTCAAAATCCCTTCATTATTGTGCCGGTTGAGTAATGCAACGCAGCAGTCAACGCGCGTTTGTTGATTTGCTTCACTCAATTCGTGAGGTACCCACCTTTCAAGCTTTTTCACCTTCCCAATTTGCTTCAAGTGGATTAAAACAGTTTTATCACTAACACCGCAGCCTGCAGCTAACTCGGACGTGGTTTGCGATGGATCCGCTTCCACAATAACCTTCAATTCTTCATTATCAACTTTGGTCTCCGGCCGTCCACGGGGCTTGTTCTGCAGGTCGAAATTTCCAGAACGAAAACGTTGGAACCAAAAACGCACTGTGTTTTCTTTTGCGGCACCGTCGCCATACACATCATTAATCCTTCGAGCCGTTTCTGCAGCACTGGTGCCACGGTGGAACTCGTACTCGTAAATAACGCGATATTTCAAGTTTTCCATTTTGTAAACTGAGTGACGCAAAGAAAAAAAACAATTGAGGAAAAAACAAATGAATTATAATTTTCGAAACACAAATACTTGAGTAAATAGCTGTATAAATTTGAATTTGAAATTCCTAACCAAAGAGAAGATATTTGAGATCAAAGTTGCCAGTACGGCAAAACGCCGGTTTCGTATGTGGGGACCTAATATATAAACGTGGTTCTATTATGATAGCGATAACTTATTGTGATTGCTTTTCTAGAACATATTACTTATTTTCAATAAAAGTAATCAATTCATCATAACTCATTGGCTGGAAACACCCAAATTTGGGTGAATATTAAAAAAAATGTTGAAGAGAAAAAAATGCAAACGTATGATCTTCGAATGTTAATTGATGGATGTTAGTTAATTTTAGTCAATTTTGTTATGATTATTTTTTTAAATATTATAAATAAACAAACATTACGCTCATAATTGGTAACGTTATCAATTATTTATAAAACACATTGAAATTATTTGTTTTGATTAAACTAATGAAATGTCTACTGTTATCCCTTATGTATTTGATTTTTTTTTAATAAAACGTGAATAAATCCTGTCCTTTAGTGTGAAAATGTCGTGTATTTACCTGCGATCGTTTTATTTAATGTGAAGAGAAATTACGAAATTAATGTAAATGTATATTTTTCATCAAGGTTCCCTGTTTGATTCAGTGCCAATTAATTTATAACTATGTCAATGTCTTGTTTTGCCTCCGAACTATTACATTAAATAGCAAAATTTTAAGTGAATATCTTATGTCAAAACAATGATAAAGCAATTTTTAACAAACTTAATAGAAAGATAAAAACAAAAAGGTGAGAAAACAAAACACAAAGCGACATTTTAATAAATTAATTTGCATGATTTGTTTTCAGGGACGTTTATTTTTGTATGGAATTCGGAATTTCGTAAGATTTATTTATAAACATTTTTTTGTTTGGGTATCATTGAAAATGTAAAAATAAATATATCAGTGCTACGAATACGTTTATTATTTTAAAAATACTTGTATGCATTAGCATCATCTTCAATGTTTTTTTCTTTTACCTTGTGTCTGCGTGAAGAGGCGCCTGTCTCCAACAAGTTCTAAGCATGCCCATCTCCTGAGTCAGGTTCAGCTTATCATTGTCTTGGGTGAGGCTATCCATCTACGACAATCCCTCCTATTTTTCCAGAGACTTCTAGTTCAAGTGTCTAGTTTTCCACATATTTGCTCAGTTTCATTCGAAAATGTTGATACAACTGAAGTCTAGTTTGGTCGCTTTATACAACAATAACAATATAGAAAAATATAAACGAGTTGTAACAAGCTATTAATCAATCTTTGCTGTGATCATGCGTTTTTGCTTGTTATCTAGAGCAGTGGTCTCCAAACTTTTTTGATCGCGTACCTCTATGACAAAATAAATGTATAGTGTGAACCCCTGAAAATAGGGGTTCGCACTATAAATTTTTATATATACACATTTATGTATACATACATGTCATGGATTGGCAGTCTTAAATAAATTAAATATATATTATTTTTTCTCATTATAATTTAATGTGAACAATGTAACTGCAAATATTTCATAATATCGGAAGTTAGTACTTGTTCATCTTTAATAAATTTTCTTATTTTTTCTGTCACTTGGCGTACCCCCAAGCATCGACTCGTGTAACCCACTTTGGAGTCCACTGATCTAGAAGAAGCAGTAATTAAAGTAGCCTTAGGGTTTTTATCAGCCTCGTTTGATATATTTAATCCGACGGCTTTCGCGGTTTAATTGGTAAAACGCCTGTCTTTAAAAACGGAGGTTGTAGGTTTAAATCCTGTTGTTATACACATTGTAATCCATAAAATACAAATCATAAGCGCTTATAATAAAGTCAGGTGTAATCTGTCTAAATATTTGTTTAAATCAGAATGCCGACAATGAAAGCAATGTCTTCATTGATCGATCAGTGTTATTGTATTGTATGGTATCATGAAAAGACACAACATTGTCTTTCGCTTCATTAATTAAACCTTCGAGATTAAGAACCGCTGCAAATAACTCATAGTTTGCCATCGTAAAAGTTACAACAATCGCATATGTCTAACGCCTGGAAGTGTAAGACGAACTCTTTAACCAGACATGACACCTTTTTATTTTTGTACCATCGGTAATCAATCTTAAAACCTCCGGGTGGAAGACCAGCGTCTTACTAAGAAGACCACGAAGGTCGTTCTTAAGGTAGAATTTCACTATTAAATAAAATAAAATAAATTGGAAAGTAGTAATCAAGTCTGAAAAAACTATATTTTTAATTTTAGTTAGGATTTAAAACGAAAAAACTCAAATTTCCCTGAGGTATTTGACCAATTAATCAAATGAAGAGCATCTATTAATTACTGCAGAAAAACCGTTCCAACGGTGAGCTTATTTTCTAAGAAAGCTTTTACCAAATACTTGACTCAGTACGTGTGGTCCGGATTTTGAATTAAATTTCATTTCTTCGAATGACAGGTGAGCATTAATAACGTCAAGCATGTTTGGATTCCAAATGGCGTCCATCGTTAAACCAAATAAACAAATAGGACAAGAGCCGTTTTTCAACGAAGCTCGCTTATTTGTAAAATAAATAACTCATGTCAACTAGTTTAAGCGATGCTATATTTATTTATTATTTAATGATTTACCTTTAGGATAGGAATGAACCGTAATATTTGGTCTAAAGTTAGTTACTTACTCTTTCCAGAGCCTGGACAGAAAAAAATGATTGCTTCTTCTTGGTTGATTCTTTTTGACTGACGGGCGTGATCTTTCTTGTCCATCTAGCTAACTTCAGTTACGGTGAGTCTCCACTTCTCTCTTTTTGACCCTATCAAAGTACTGCCCTCGCTGAGAATCCTGTTGCGTCTTTGACTTAATCAAGCTATCTAGTTGATGATTTACATCTGCTTCGTTGTCTTTCCACATTGATCGTTAATACGAGTTTTTTTCCAAAGTATTGCCAAAGAATTCGAGTAATCTTCGCAGATAAACCATAAACAGCCTATCTTGACTCCTATGTTGTTGTATGATGGATACATTGGTGCACCGTGCCGTCCATGGTATAAGTTATCCTCAGCATGCGTCTCCACTACCCCTTCTCAAATGCATCCACATTTTTTCTAATTTCTGCCCTTATCATCTAGGTATCCGCTACATATAAGAAAATGGAGAATATTAGATTATGCATCAGCCTTTTTAGGTTGCTGTTGAAATGTTTCGATTCTTACATATTTTCTTTGCCGAATTCATTGCCATCGCAGTGCTCATCCTAATTTCATGTTTGCAATGTACAGTATACGTTATGCAAGATCCAAGATACATAAATCCCTTTACTACGTCAAGAATCTGGAGAATTTTGGTTGTCGGGAGCTGATTTACTCAGTTAATAATCATGACTATTATTTTTGGTTTATTTATTTGAAGACCGAATTGGTTACCTTCAATTTACACGGACTTGAAGATATTTGCTATTTCCTCCAAAGAATCTGTAACGAGAGTAGTGTCAACTGTAAATATAAAGCTCTAGCATTTCTTTTTTTTCGACGGTAATTACAACATTCCAACTTCTAATGTCTTTCCCATGATATATTCCCGATAGACGTTGAAGTTGATGTGAAAGTATGCATCCTTGTCGTACTCTTATACACAATTATCGCATTTCCCTAAATAACTTTCCAACAGTCACCTGTCTTTGAATTTGAAGAATTTAAATAGTTTGACTTAGAGTCGATTTATCAAAATTCTCATTTTCTCTATTATTTATATAGTATGCAGACCTGGACACTCAAAGCACACGATGGAGAAATAATTGTCGATGTTGTAATAAGGTGTTGGAGGCGGCTCGTTCGTTTCATGAACTGCCAGAAGAACTAAACGATCAGTTTTTGAAGAGCTAGGATTTGAGATACGTCTCTTTGTGATGTGCATAATAACAGTTTTATGATACGTCAGACACAAAGTGTGAAAAGGAGAACAATACCCTGGAGCGGTCAATTCTAACAGAAAGTTTAAATGATAAAAAAACAGATCCGATGGGGCGAAAATGTCAAAAAACAGTGAAGTACTCATTTCAAGAGACGCTACATAGAATAAACTAGCTTATGATAGAAGGTGATGGTTGACGAACATTGTGATCACAATCTTTAGAATTGAGAGAATCCTAAAAAGAAGGCAATTTAATATAAATATCAAAATACTTTACAAATAGGCCTTAAAAAAACTCACGGTTCACTATCGCCATTTTGATTCAATACACTAAGGAATTCATAAGCATTATTTCGTCGTAATTGTCAAGACAGCTATTTAGTGCCAGTATAATATTTTTTGTACAATATTTATATGTATTGACAGTATTTTAAATATTTCACTACCTTCCTTTAAACCTGTAAAATAATTGTTATTTTTATGTTATTAATATATTCAGATGAAAATAATCTCTAAGTTAATCTATTCTGAGACCAGTCTAGGATCGAATCTGGAACACCTGAGATTAAGTAAAAATGTTAACTAATGAGCCACGGTGCCAAACTTTTGTTTCTGTGATAGAAAATAAATTTTCTGCAAGTAATAATTTTACACAATAAGTGTTAAAAAATGTATATGTATTTTTTTAAATTCATTTTTCACATACTTTTAGAAATAACTTTTTTGTTTTATTTTTGTATATTAAATTACAATATATTATACAATATACGAGTAGATGTTCCATTATTTTCACCAAACGTGTGTGTAATGTCACTAAACAAGTCAGCATCTTTGATGGTAGGAAGTATCAGTGTCACGTTTTGTCTCATTATTTTCTTTGTGGGATCAAAGAGATCCGATATTTGTGAAATGTCACGATTCTGCTCAAAAGTCAGAATTGTTGCAATACAAACTGTTTCATCTTTCAACAAAGCTTTTGAAACGTCACTATTAAAATTCGTTTTAGCATTATTCCTTTTTGTATATTGGAAGTTTATTGAATAGATACATACTCGTAAGCTTTCGCATATTCGATATCAAAAGTTTTTTTTTTTTAAATACCTTTAAAATTTGAATTCTCATAACATGTTTGTTTTAATATAAAAATGTATACTAACGTTGAAGTTTTTAATTAAATATTTTATAAGTTATACATTTTTGTCCTATTTATTGCATAATATAAAACGTTTATATTAAATGTTAAGCTTTCCTTTAAATGTTTTTTTTTAAACATTAAAATTTTATACGCAATTCCAATTTTATTCATAATAAATATCTAATTTCATTTTATCTCATTTTATTCATTTTAACAGAAGTAAAAAAATATAAGTTAGCCAACAATAAGCATGATACACTGGATTTAGAGGGGCACAACATTTAATTTTTTATCCTCAAGAATGACTAATTTATGATATTTATTAAATAAAGTTAAGACAATATTTTCAAAAGTTGATCCTATGGGTCTGGGGAGAATGTTGAGATTTTCTTTATAGCGCTCTTACAGATATGGACGTTTAAGTAAAGGGGAAAAATATGCTAGATGTTTTTCATATTTGGTGATGACATATTTCATGGACTGGATAACGCATAAATGTGTCCATCTTCCAAGACCTGAAAGTCAAAGAAAATGCTGTCAATGTCACACGGAAATATACTTCTTTCATACTTGATATTATTTCACACTTCGCTTCAAGAGATGAAGGTAATCTAGAGTAGCTGGTACAGACTGGAATTGTGGTGACCAAGAGCACAGTGGATTGATTAAATCAAAGAGATGATAAATTGAAAGCTGCACTCATTACGGTTTTATTTTATTTCTTTCATATTCTTTCACACTTCGCTTCAAGAGGTGAATATAATCTAGAGTAGCTGGTACAGACTGGAATTGTGGTGACCAAGAGCACAGTGGATTGATTAAATCAAAGAGATGATAAATTGAAAGCTGCACTCATTACGGTTTTATTTTATTTCTTTCATATTCTTTCACACTTCGCTTCAAGAGGTGAATATAATCTAGAGTAGCTGGTACAGACTGGGATTGTGGTGACCAAGAGCACAGTGGATTGATTAAATCAAAGAGATGATAAATTGAAAGCTGCACTCATTACGGTTTTTTTTATATATTTAACAGTTTTATTGCAAATACAATTGGGCGGGATTATTGCCAGGTGGTATTCTCTTCCAACCAACCAGACAAAAGTAAATGAAGCAAGTTACGTGGTCGCATAAATCATTCAAACAACTATCCATCCTCACGAAAACCATAAATACATACATGAGCATATTCCCACGAACCCCACAAAGACGGACAATCAACCGAACATTCTTTTTCATATAAAGTGAGATATCATCAATCAAAAGGAAAGGAAGGGATGGTGAAGAGGAAAGGAAAAGAAAAATCAGGAATGAAACACGTTATATTACTGATTTAAGAGTTTTTTCAGTCGCTTCTTAAAGCATGCCAAGGACGGAGCGAGTCTTATATTGGTTTGTTACTGATTCCAGAGTCTCACTGCATAGACAGTAAAGAACGACGTAAAAAAAGAGGAGAGGTGAACTGGAAAGGCCAATAGACAATATCTGTTTGAGCGTAGCGCTAATCCATGATTGGAAAGACGCTGAAAATTTTCGGCGAGATAAGAGTGGCAGCGGGACAGTTAACGATATTATACAATAGAGACAGTATGTGAATTTGGCGTCTATTTCTAACATACAACTAGTGCAATTCCTTTTTATGGTTCATGACCTCGAAGAATAGATGTGGTTCATTCACCTAGTGGAAACTATAACGCTTAGCTATGAACAACGTGACTAAAAAGAGGTTCTACACATTTTTATAATTAACTTTTAAATATAAAAAAACTAATTTATCTTAAACTCCGCCTTACAAATTAAACGATATTAAATTGCTTGTATAAACGTGTCTAATATAAGATGTCATGGTTACGGTTTAGTAATAATTATTTAATTAATGTCATAGAGTTTTTTATTTTTCAAATATTATTTGACAGCTGTCACTTCTCGATATTATTATAAGACATATAATAACCATGGTAAAATGTATTCATGAAGAAGAGATGACTTGACTTAAACTGTAAAAATAAAATTCTCATATAAATATCATAACGAAAAAGCAGTTTGACATGAATGAGAATGCTTCAAATTTAAATACTTCAAAATTAAAAATTTAACACTAAATTATTACTCACATTTCACTCGCTCAATTTATATTGTTGCTATATATTAAATAAATGAATTTTGTTGTGAATACTTTATATTGTTTTCTGTCTAAAAGATATATACCCTGTTTTGTGTGTCGTTTCATTCAAATTCTAAATAATAAAAGATTTCCAGTTTTATTCCGTAAATGGATTTAACTAAACATTTTATTAAAAATAACCTTAAAATACTCGTATAAGTTTTTGATTGATTCTGCGAGACAAAATTTCAATTAAAAATATTAACAAAGTATTATTATCAATCAAAATGATCAGATAGCTGCAAAACAGCTGAAAATGTTAAAAGGAAGAGACGATCGCGTCAATCACAACGACCAAGCGAGACTAGAGAAGCGGCACAAAGACAAGCACAGCGTTATATTGACAAAAAAAATATTTGCATTATTAACGAAGTATTGCTAGTTAATGTTATATTTCTTAAACAATTTGTGAAGGTTGCATTAACAGAAACAAAATAAATAAAAAAAACTTACATGCTGTCGTAACAATAAATAACAAGATAAATTAAAACTGTGCTAATAAAATAACAACCCTCTTGGGACAAAATTTATTCAGGGGCATTTTAAATCGGCCTGGTTTCAATTCAATACTTTGGAATGTTTCCCCCCTTTTTTTCTCCATATAGGTGGCGTTTGATATTTACTTTTTATTTTATTTTTTTCTCTTATTTTCCTACGATTTTCCTTCACTTCTCATGCAAAGCCCAATATACAAGTCAACGGTTCGTGTAGGTGATTTTTTACAGCGGACGTAAAGAATTTTATTTATATAGTTTTTTTTGTAACATTTCCTGTCCGAAATCTTACCTAATTATCGGACATATTTGTTAAAAAGTGTAAGACAGTGATTTCTTACATGCACTTTATCTCCTTGAGCATTTCATTCAATAGGAGGCGTTGGTTAATTCTTTATGTCAAATCTTATTCACTTCAGTTCTTGATAAAATATCTTAGAAGAAGTATTGCGAGTAGTTAAAAATAATGTTGAACAAACTCTGTTATAATACTATGTACTTCATCAAACTCTGTTATATATTTCCAATACATGCTGGGTTTTAATTCCTTTTGATTTTTTTTAAATTAATCCATCTACATTAGGATGATTTATGACATTACTGTTATAATTTTATGTACATAAATTTATGTACTGTGTGTTTGAAAATTATTGTGATATGGGAAGAAAACCTAAGTGTGTTTTATTTAACATAAATAAATATATTTTTTGTTGTTCAAAAGTTCATCTAAAATGGTTTTGGGCATGTGGAATGAATGAATGCCGAAACACTAACAAAACAAATATGCAGTTCAGATGCGAAGGGAAGGCGTCGTAGAGGAAAATCAAGTAAATTGTGAAGTTACAGATAAGATAAATAGTAGGAGCTATATGAGAAGGTTTTTTTACTTAATTTTTTATTTATTTATAAAAAGTAATATACAACACATGCCCTTACCTAGCCGTGTGCCCGTTCTTAGACTGATAGACAAAAAAAAACAAAAAAAATTAAATGAACGTATAAAGAAGTCATTAGTAAAAAATATCTTCCATAATTTTATTACACCAAAAAAGAACATTCAAATTAGAAACGTTCATTTTACAAAGGATCGTTTGCTGACTTGTAGACACAAACTATCACTCATTTATTAATTTAAACCGAGGAAAAGGACACTGCACATAATAATACTTACCATTGCACGATTTTGGTCTAAATTGAGTTTTCATGTTGTGTTGACGTATGGACGTGGAAGAGGCGAAATAGGAATAATGTGGTCATAAGTTAGTATTTATTTAAGAAAGAGGTGAATGTTTTAAATGCATTACAAATATGTTCAAGTAATGTAATTCTAACCAAATCAATTCAGAAATGTGTGTTTTTAGTACTTTGAGTGTAAAAAATATGCTTAAGAAGTGAAGTTATTCTGACTACATCATTTTAGGAACGTGTGTTTTCAGTATCTCAAGTGTGACATCTTGTTTTGAAACAGATGTTCACCTGTAGGACGAGACAGGCACCCCACGGGTAGGTGAGGAATACCGACGATGCTGTATCATCGCTTTTAATATTCCATTTTGTATACATAAAAAAAATCTGGTCGATTTTTCAAAGTGAAACATTTTGACAGTAGTTAATACTCGAAATCTTGTCCCAAATTCCTTATTTTGTGTTTCAATTAGTTTTATTTTCAATGACAAATAAAAATCTATAATATCAACGAATGTATGAAATATTGTTTGTTTAACGATAATGGGACATATACGAGTAGTACATGTTATTTTTAAAATAAATTTCTGACCTTATTAATATACACTGGGTTACAGTTCCACATTGTTATTATTATATTTTTGTAAATATAATAATAATAATGTGGAACTGTAACAATGTGGAACTGTAGGGTTGTCCCTAGTGTAAAAACGTTTGTTTCTAAATTTACTGATATTAACATTTTAAATACGGGTTAACAGGGAACTTTATTTTCATCTTGTATGAAAAATTGTATGAATATAAGAAGAGGCAAAGGATGTGTGTCGAGATAGTAAAGTCTGGTGCTCTAACCTCTGCCTACCTCAATAGGGGTATTACGTGATGGTATGTACGTATGTTTGTTTATTTTCATTCATTTTCTTACCTAACGAAATAAAGTTCGGCATTTTTTTTTTGTTACACTCGTACATACTGACGAATACAGAATCGTAAAAAAAACCTTCTTAACGAGTGAAATAAGACAAGGATCGATATTATTTTTTTTGAGAACCATCGGACATTTGAAACATTTAGACGAAAGACATTATAATTTTTTTATTCAGTATACTTCTAATTTGTTTCCAAGATCACAAAAATCAAGAGAATGTAGAGATAGATAGTCAGAAATAAATTATGTTTGTTTTTGTTGAATGTGGTTGTAATTTGTGAAAAGCATTCAAAATTCCTTATCTGACTTGTTTTTTTTTAACGGTCTGTTATTATCTAAATAGTTATTTAACGGTCTGTTATTATCTAAATAAGAGAACCGCGGCAATTAAGTTTTACCTCCCATTGGCCAATATGGATAAATCTAGAGGAAATGAACAATAAACCGATTGCCTATAAAAAAGTATCCCCGTTGAACGTAGTACGAGTATGATATAAAAATAGGTATCTTGTGGTCAAACAAAAAGTATCCCCGTTGAACGTAGTACGAGTATGATATAAAAATAGGTATCTTGTGGGCAAACAAAAAGTATCCCCGTTGAACGTAGTACGAGTATGATATAAAAATAGGTATCTTGTGGGCAAACAAAAAGTATCCCCGTTGAACGTAGTACGAGTATGATATAAAAATAGATATCTTGTGGGCAAACAAAAAGTATCCCCGTTGAACGTTGTACGAGTATGATATAAAAATAGGTATCTTGTGGGCAAACAAAAAGTATCCCCGTTGAACGTAGTACGAGTATGATATAAAAATAGGTATCTTGTGGGCAAACAAAAAGTATCCCCGTTGAACGTAGTACGAGTATGATATAAAAATAGGTATCTTGTGGGCAAACAAAAAGTATCCCCGTTGAACGTAGTACGAGTATGGTATAAAAATAGGTATCTTGTGGGCAAACAAAAAGTATCCCCGTTGAACGTAGTACGAGTATGATATAAAAATAGGTATCTTGTGGGCAAACAAAAAGTATCCCCGTTGAACGTAGTACGAGTATGATATAAAAATAGGTATCTTGTGGGCAAACAAAAAGTATCCCCGTTGAACGTAGTACGAGTATGATATAAAAATAGGTATCTTGTGGGCAAACAAAAAGTATCCCCGTTGAACGTAGTACGAGTATGATATAAAAATAGGTATCTTGTGGGCAAACAAAAAGTATCCCCGTTGAACGTAGTACGAGTATGATATAAAAATAGTTATCTTGTGGGCAAACAAAAAGTATCCCCGTTGAACGTAGTACGAGTATGATATAAAAATAGGTATCTTGTGGGCAAACAAAAAATATCCCCGTTGAACGTAGTACGAGTATGATATAAAAATAGGTATCTTGTGGGCAAACAAAAAGTATCCCCGTTGAACGTAGTACGAGTATGATATAAAAATAGGTATCTTGTGGGCAAACAAAAAGTATCCCCGTTGAACGTAGTACGAGTATGATATAAAAATAGGTATCTTGTGGGCAAACAAAAAGTATCCCCGTTGAACGTAGTACGAGTATGATATAAAAATAGGTATCTTGTGGGCAAACAAAAAGTATCCCCGTTGAACGTAGTACGAGTATGATATAAAAATAGTTATCTTGTGGGCAAACAAAAAGTATCCCCGTTGAACGTAGTACGAGTATGATATAAAAATAGTTATCTTGTGGGCAAACTAACACTAAAATTTCCCGAGTTTTTCCTATCTCAAAAGGAACGGTGTATTCTTAATAGGATCAAATGCGAAGTGGGCCGCACTGCATATGATATGTACAAGTGGGGCTTAGCAGAGTAATTTTTCTGTAAGTGCTAGAAGATTACTGTTCATGCAGTGAGACTCTGGAATCAGTTACAAACCAATATAAGACTCGCTCCGTCCTTAGCATGCTTTAAGAAGCGACTGAAAAAACTCTTAATTTCTAGTCAGTAAAATAACGTGTTTCATTCCTAATTTTTCTTTTCCTTTCCTCTCCACCCCCCCTTCCTTTCCTTTTGATTGATGATATCTCACTTTATATGAAAAATAATGTTCGGGTGATTGTCCGTCTTTGTGGGGTTCGTGGGCATGTTCTCAAATATATGTTTATGGATTTCGTGGGGATGGATAACCATTTGAATGATTTATGCGACCACGTAACTTGCTTCATTTACTTTTGTCTGGTTGGTTGGAAGAGATTGTCACCTGGCAATAAGCCCGCCAGATTGTATTGCAATAAAAGTGTTAAATAAATAAATAAATAAGATTCACACCATGGACAATATCGTATAAAGTTGTCCACTTTATACGTGTACGCATTCTGGAAGCGTGCATACCTAAATATCAGAATTCCTCAACTCGCTCTATATTTAATTGTATTTTGTAAACATTGTTAATGGTTG
This sequence comes from Odontocerum albicorne, assembly GCA_949825065.1. Taxonomy (NCBI): domain Eukaryota; kingdom Metazoa; phylum Arthropoda; class Insecta; order Trichoptera; family Odontoceridae; genus Odontocerum; species Odontocerum albicorne. Next base: position 40,426,860 of record OX463846.1, read on the forward strand.
AAATTTACCGTAAATAAATAAATAAATATAAACCCCTGTAAACATATTGAAGCATAACCAATCGACACCGTATTGGAAGACATACCTAATAAAAATTCTTGGAAATCAATATATTTTTTCATCGTGTTCAAATCCCTTTAACTTGTACCGTTCCTCTCTCTCCCCATTCTCTAACAAGGTGGATTCTTTGTCTACTTTATTTACATTTAACCTATTATTCTTAAAACGATTTATTTATTTAAAATTGCATTTTAATTGTAAGTTTTAACATTGTAAGTATAAAATAACGGGGTTTTAAGTACTTTTAGAAGATATAAAAACAGTAAATTATTTTTCAATATTTGTATTTAAAACATAAAACAACAATTACAAATGAATCCAGATGCGATGACCATTGTGGCCTGATTGGTTTAGACGTCTGGTTTCCAGCTTTCATTCAAAGCCTCTTAAAAAAATCTGATTGGTTGGAAGAGATTGTAATAAAGTCACTAGGTTTTACTGTCTATACTGACAATGCAATTCAATACATTAAGCTATCCACAGCGGTCCAGCAGCAATGTAATCGGTTCTAGGCTGGAAATCTCCAGCTTATGACAGATCCTTAACCACTTCTCTAAGGATTTGACCTGTAACCAAGATTCCAGAGTGTCGCCGTAGTCACAATGCGTTCGCCTTGCAAAGGTGTCCTCATTGTGCTCATGTGGAATGGTCCAGACTATTGGTCACATCGTGGAAGAGTGTCAAATGTATTAATTTCCGGGAAGATTGGAGAAAATTCATCGGGCGACTTTTGAGGCTGTTTCATGGATGAGAAATTTGAACATTCTATTATGAGAGAGAAACTATACGAGAGATACATACAAATAAACACAACTTTGTCAATTAAAAGAATTGAATAGCGATGTTACTGAATAAAATATTTATTCAATTGTGCTTTTTTAAATTTATAAATTGCAGCTCGTAATATACATACAAACCACCACGCCATTTCCCTGTCGGAGTAGACACAGTAGCACCATATTTTCCTTTCTTGATGCATATTCTTCGCCTCTTCTATATCCATATATCTTCTCAAACAATGTTTCGTTTTCTCTGACTTTGTACATTTCCTTCTTTCAAAATACCATTCACTTGATCAAACCGTTCATTTTTTGGCCCCTTATACTTGTATTATTAAATACACTCAAGTGGAATGATTGTCTGAAACATATATAAAACCGGAGTAAAAATAATTTATGTTATGAGACGTCTGATATTCAACTATTTACTAGTGATGCTAGCTCCGATATTTGTATTATTGCGATATAATAATGAAGAAGGATGACTAATCTAATAGGACTAATTAAGAAAGCCTTATAGCATTTTTAAAACCGTTGCCTTTGGGTAGCGTCCTGAAACATTACTTAAATTAAATAATATTTGTTCTATGCAGAAATATTCTCTTCAATACTGTGGTCAACTTGTAATCAGCTAAAAATGGCATTTAAAATTTTGATAAGTTTTTAACATTCTTTTTGATAACTTAAAAACTGCCACAAAAGTATATCAATAAATATATTATTTATAGTTAAGGTATTAACATTGTGGAGGTTTAAAGACATTGTAATTTATTTTATCAAACACTGTTTATTCCACTTTTTTCAAAACAAATTACTATATCAATAAATATTTTGTTTAAGATATTATTTCCAAATGTTGTTTTATACCACTGGAACTACACCGGAAAAATAAAAAGAAAGTACACTTAATGAGACACCAATAATAAATTAAACCTGGAAAAGGTAGTTTTGTTGATATGGGTCGAACAACGGCAAGATGCAGATTCTGTGTTGACGATTATAACAAAGTGTAAACTCCCAAGTCGACTCAGAGCGAGATCCATGAAGACCCTACAGAAAAAAAGTGGATTCAATTTGGTCAATACCCAAGCTATTGTCTCGATATGAATTAATTCATTCGTATGGTACCATATTAAAGAGTGACATAAGCAGAACATGTTGTTTTTGGCCCCCTTTATCAAGCTTTGGGTTTAGAGTTACTGGACTAGGCATGGAGTTCGTAGATTAATTATTTTTCGTAATTTGAGTATAGTTGCAAATAATTCTGGTGATAGAAGAAGTATGTGCTTGTATTAGCTAATTGTATGAAGGCTGTCATATTTCAGCAAGCACACAGTCTCAACAAGTCAAACCCAAAGTTCCGATTGCACGGAAATTAAAGTTTCAAGACGATTAACAGGTTCAATATGTGGCAGCCTTTTGATAGACAGAGTTTTATGTAGCGTTATAAGGATTTGTGGTAAACAGTAAATAAGCTACAGAAAAAAACATAAGTGCAGACAAAAACGGTCTAAGAGTGGAGTGAATTCACCGGGAATCGAATCTGGGGTGTCCAGCATGGAGTGAATCCACCAGGAATCGAATCTAGGGTGTCCGTTGGCTTAATACTTACTGTTAACTACTGATACTGACATGGGTGGAATAAAGACTAAATAAAATAAGATAAACCAGGATGTCTTTTTTTATTTGTACAATATATCAATGTAAACATTATTTGGGGTTTTTCTTTTTATAATTGAAAAATATTAAATTGCACGAAATATGTGTTGGTTTCTATTAGATGGTGTATGAGAGTACACAATTATAGCACAATGGAAATAAAAAAAGCTTTCAATAATCGTCCTCTCTCTTAGGAAGCAATATAAAAATACCGATCACCTATATCCAAGGATTCTCTTGTCGCCTTCTCTGCTACTTGTGCAGATACATAAATCACCAACGCACCGTCTCTTCTACACTGCGTCCAGATCAAGAACAAAACGTTTATCTTAATTAATTGCATTAGAATAAATAATATCAAGAAAAAAATTGAGGAGCGTTCTTTTTCATCGCGTGCGCAATGCTAAGTATTGTGGTCATCTGATATGTATTGAACTCGGCGCACCTTAAATATCATCCTGTTAACTCCTTTATTTTATTCGTCCATCTCATTGGATAGGTTACTTGTGTTCGTCTTTCCTCAACTGTCACTGTGATAATCAATTTCTCCTGACTTTTATATTTTTTTCTAGCAACATGCTCAAATTAAGTTAGATTTTTTTCCTGTTAGTTGTCGAAAGTTTTTCTTCGGCTATCTCAAATTCTTGTATGATAGAGACCAATGCCACATCTCGAAGGCATCTATCATGTTTATTTTCTTCTTTCTCATCGTCCGTATATTCGCTGCATATCTATAGAGAAAATTGAAGACTTAACTAGTCGGATATTAGTTTTTGGTTATTTTTATATAAAACCCTGATTAGTTTAAATATGATAATTTTTTAGTAGACAGGAATATTAAAAAAATCAGTTCGATTATACTAAATCGTTTATTGTTGTTATAGAGTTGGATTGAGTGAATTTATTTTCTTTTCTACTGATCATTGATTTAGATACTTGTCTTCCGTAAAGAAAATTTTGGGGGAAATTCGTTACACGCATAAAAGTCCTAGTAAAAATAATAATGGGGAGTTTGATTTTTCAACGTTTTAGGACTTAAGTATTAGGTGTACAAATAAGTTTCCGCCGTTTTTTATCAAAAATTGGGCATTTGTTGTGAAAGAACGGAACCTCATGTTTTATTCGAAGTATTGCCCATCGCTTGCCACTACCTTTTCCCATCTTTCTGGCAGCATACGGATACAGCGTCGGAAGAATGCTTCATCTTTTGAGGCTATCCACGAATCGACCCAATTTTTGGTATCTTCATATGATGTGAAGTGCTGCTCAGACAGGTCATGCGTCATCGATCGAAACAAGTGAAAATCAGAAGGAGCAATGTCTGGTGAATACAGCGGGTGGGGTAAAACTTCCCAATTGATTGTTTCCAAAAAGGTTTTGACCGGCGCCGCAACATGTGGACGAGCATTATCATGCAGGAGAATAATTTTGTCGTGTCTGGAGTAGCAGTGGGCGCGCTTTTCCTCGAGTGCTCGACTCAATCTCATCAATTGTGCTCGGTAGACAGCCCCAGCAATGGTTTCGTTCGGTTTGAGCAACTCATAATACACGACACCAAACTGATCCCACCAAATACACAACAAGAGTTTTTTTCCATGAATATTTGGCTTAGCTGTAGATGTTGAAGCATGGCCAGGGGTTCCCCATGATTTTTTCCTTTTTGGATTATCATAGTGGATCCATTTTTCATCACCAGTGACTATACGGTGCAGAAAACCCTTTCGTTTATGCCTGGCAAGCAGCATTTCACATGTGGAAAATCGGCGTTCAACGTTTCTCGGTGTCAGTTCATATGGAACCCAATTTCCTTGTTTTTGAATCATTCCCAATGATTTCAACCTATGTGAAATTGCTTGTTGAGTCACTCCTAATGTAAGTGCAAGTTCTTCTTGCGTTTGGCACGAATCTTGGTCCAATAATACTTCCAATTCCGCGTCTTCGTACACTTTCGGCCTTCCGCTACGTTCTTTGTCTTCGATGTCAAATTCACCGTTCTTAAACTTTTGAAACCACTCACGACAACTTCTCTCACTTAAGGCAGCCTCACCATATGCTTCTACAAGCAATCGATGCGCCTCAGCTGCAGATTTCTTCAAATTGAAGAAGTAAATCAAAAGTTCCCGCAAATGACGCTTATTCGGCTCAAAACTTGACATTTTCGAACACAAAAAAATATGTTATACTGATAAAAATTCACTAATATTTCAAGGTCATGTTGTTGACAGATGTCCAACCTTACGATAATGATATTTTACATCTGACAATTTTAACCATAACTTACTCGTGGCGCCAACTTTTGTCAAACGGCGGTGACTTATTTGTACACCCAATATGTTCTAGGACTTAAGTATGCAAAGACATTTAGGACTTTAGTATGTTTAAAGATATTCTGTTTAAAAAATAAGGCCGCTTTGTCACAATCATTGGCTATTGAAATTGTTCTCCATATCCATAAGATCAAGGGGTTTTTGCATTAAGTATTTGTACTCGACGATTCACGTGCTCTTTAAAATTGTGTAAATTATAATATAAAAGTTGTAAAAGTTTTTCATGTGAAGGTTTGTATCAACATTCTTCGTATTTTTTAAAATTTCTTGACAAAACTATTACCCCGTTTTTTTGGAGACTTATATATTATACTACTGATTTCGTTCATCTTTTTAATATTATATGTGAAGTAAATTGGTATATCATAATGCACCTGATTTTGTTCATCTTTTAAATAATGATATTATATGTGATGTTTATTTGTGTTCTGAGAATGATTTAGATCATATTTAAATATTTAGATACGTAGTATATTGGTGACTGAATTCGATCATCTTTAAAGAGTATGATGGGGACTGATTTCGATCATCCTTAAAGATTTAGATACGAAGTGTGTTGGTGACTCATTTCGATCATCTTTAAAGATTTAGATACGAAGTATGTTGGTGACTGATTTCGAACATCTTTAAAGATTTAGATACGAAGTATATTGGTGACTGATTTCGATCATCTTTAAATATTTAGATACGAAGTATATTGGTGACTGATTTTGATCATTTTTAAAGATTTAGATACGAAGTATATTGGGGACTGATTTCGATCATTTTTAAAGATTTAGATACGAAGTATATTGGGGACTGATTTTGATCATTTTTAAAGATTTAGATACGAAGTAAATTGGGGTCTGATTTCGATCATCTTTAAAGATTTATATAGGAAGTTTATTTGTGTCCTTTAACAGTTATGTTTAAACCAGTCAGACGAAAAAACAGTATTCCCTTTAAACGAAAAAAAAACAGTGTTTATATTAATGCTAGTTTTCAACAAAAAAGAGTTTCCTTAATGTGTGTGCCGAAAACATTAAAGATTAAAAATATAGTAAATAAGTTGATTATTTTTAAGAAATGTAATGTAATCCTTTTTTGTTGCTTGATATTTATATTAAAGTAATTACCCTTATTTATTTATTTTCATGCCAAGTAATTGTATGTATACAAAGTTTATGATTAACAGGACAAACAATAACAAAAAAAACAGGTGATTCAAAGTGGACACTCAATTTACATGGATCAGGGTTTGGAAACTGGAACAGTATAATCCAACATCCATTTTACAAGTGATCCAAGATGAATTTGTCCTGGATTTCCGCGTCGTGCATCAGGTCGTGGCTCCCTCTGCCGTGAAAGTAGGTGGGTAGAAATACAGATTTACACGAATGTCTAAAACGTTTTTTTACTTCGACAATATTGTGCTTAAAGGAAAAATAAATCGGAATTCTAAAAAGGATCCCATTTTATTCCCTCTTTCTTCTTTACATTCTTTCTCTTGAAATTTACGACGTCAACTTTTGCATCTTATTTGCCGATTAAAGGGGGGTATGTAAGGAAATTTGTCGGCCTTGTATCGATAGATTGAGGAGGGAGTTTGATTTTTCATTGTTACCCCCGTGTCTGTAAAAAAGACATTGGATTCTTAGTGAGCTCTCGAGCATGCATTGATGTATCTGCTCTTTCTAGCGTGCCAACTAAAGGAATCAATTTGTTCTCGATATGTATGTCTCGGTATGTTACTTTTTCAAATAAATTCATTTAAATTTGTTTCATTCTTAAGAAGCAACTGACGATCTTTAAACCATAATTTAAAACATTTTAATATTTCATTGATTTTGATGTTCCGGGTTGAAAAAGATAATTAATTAATTTTTGTGTCCAAACTGCCAGTAGTATCCAAATTACCCCCAAATGGATAGTTCACCAAGAAGAAATAAAACCTCCTCCGGTTGTCAATCAGAGATCGACTACAGCGGCGGTCGACAAAAGGAGACGACGATTCGGACACGGAGAAAAAATGAAGGCTGCAAAGGAAACTCGATCCTGGCGATGGATAAGGAGGAATCAAAACCTCTGTCCTAACAAAGCGAATAACGCAAAAACTATTAGTGACACAGAGAGCCATGGAGAGGAGGATGCTGGGAGTTTCACTGCGAGATAGAAAGACCAACAAATGGATAAGAGAGATAACTAAAGTCACGGACGTAGTTGAGAGAGCAGCTACCTTAAAATGGAGCTGGGCAGGACATATTGCCAGATGCTCTGACTCTCGATGGACGAAAAAGGTCCTGGAATGGCAGCCTAGAACGGGCAGGAGAGGTGTGGGGAGACCACAGGCTAGATGGTCGGACGATATAAGACGGGCCGCAGGGGTGAGGTGGATGCAGTGTGTCCGAGATAGGGAGTTGTGGAAGACCGAAGGGGAGGCCTATATCCAGGGATGGATCCAGAACGGCTGAAGAAGAAAGAAGAGGAAGAAGTCCGAACCACCACCAATTGTTCATTAATGCACGTGATTCATGTAGTAGGCAAAATAGATAGCCCTATTTTCCACCTCAATCATGTCTTGCCCCGTGTTCTAGCCTACCCTTCTTTAATATATCCGAATCATTATCATCATTTAGATCTGTTGAAGTGTACCATACGAACGAAGAAATATTACGAAACGATAAAATATAAACATACGTGTACCATCACTTAATCTGCTTTTCGGAGTAGACAGAAAGGGCAGATCTCCACGCCCTTCTATCTATGCACACAGTTCTCACCACGTCTACGTTCATATATCTCGTTATACGTGCTCTCCTGTTTTTCGTTCTTCTCAAAATCCCTTATTTAAATTTCTACAAGTCTCTCTTTCCTCATTCTGCCCCCTTCCTCGCTCTCCATTGATTCAAGACAAATATATTTGTTTTTTTTTCTTTTGTTTACTCTTTCGTAGTTTTTTGTAACTTATTTTCCCTCCTTTTTTAGATTTTTTTTTTTGATTTAACCTGGCGAGTTTATTGCTATGTGGCAATCTCTTCCAGCCAACCAGAAATATGTTTTAATGAGCCCTAAGTAAAAACCAGACCGTAATCCTTTATATTAACACTGTGTGTCCTTTACAACACTATCAAGTTACCGTAGTCTAGGGCATCCTTCCGATTATTTTTCTTTAGAAACTCCTTCCAGGATTTGTAATTTGTTTTATCAAACACTGTTTATTTCACTTTTTGTAACTGTATAATCCTACCGGTTTCAAGAGATCAGTCCATGCAGATATACGCTCCTGGTATTTACAGGATTGTTGTCTTCCCTTTAAATAGCTCAAAAACCAGACAATGACCGATTCAGAGAATCGTAATGAACGCATTCGAGTTTCTCACTCCTTTGTTAATTCGTTAAAATTTTAATGAAATATTAGCACTTGGCACGTTAAAAGTTTAATGAAACATTAGCACTTTGAACGTTAAAAGTTTAATGAAATATTAGACCTTTGAACGATGACATTTTTCAAAAGTGAGAGTAAAAAGAAACCGAAAATAATAATTAGAAAAAAATATATTACAGAATTCAAAATATATCCCCGCAGTGTAATATTATTCAGATATTCATATTTACCTTTTCTGAAAGTCCATCTTACTTGAGATATTTGAATATCCTTTGGGTTGGCAAATCTTTGATCGCCCGTACGCGGAGAGGCCGGCTCATAAAACACCACACCTTCCCATAACTTCGTGGTGGCAGTGGCGATATAAAAATAGGACGACCCATCATTTTGTATGCTGCTCCGATATCAAATCACTGTATTGGATACCTCTAACATACGTTTCTATGGAATTCTTCACTCAAACAGGGTGATCACACTTTTATATTTTCCCATGGATTTGAAGTTCGATTTGAGATGATACCAAAAACAATTACGCACTGCTCAGATATTAAACGACTGTATTGAACATAAAAATCTCTTACATAAAAAATCTATGGTTATTATATTTTCAAATTTATTTCCAATATGGGGATAGCACTTTCATATTTTCAGATGCTGACCTCCATAGCCTCGTTTGTAAGACACTTGTCTTCCGCGACTCTTGGATTTAATTCCCGATAGCACCCAATAAAAAAAAACAAAAAAGGGTCTCAGTCAAGCAAAACAGTTCTTCTGGTAAAAATCTGGCACGCGCTAGAGGTATGCGGCATTATTGCCAACATGTCCGAGACGAACAGTAAGTTTCTTGCATACTCTAGTGGTCCTTAAATTAAGGCTACATAAAAGGAAATTTTATAAAACGCATTTTAGATAATGGAGTCCCTTTAAGGGTGCTCTAAACCGGTAATCTCGCCCAACCAGTCAGAAATATTTTAAAGAGATATTAAATGAACACCAGAGTTATACGCAACGCCTGGGCTGGAAGATATGTATCTTACCAACTAGGCCGCTACTCAGGTCGTATTTGTAGGAGGTGTATGGTAAGGTCGTCGTCGTTGCTGGGCCTCGTAGTTGAGGATCTCCTCGCCCTTCCAACGACAATAAAACTGGAAAACGAAGCTGTATCGTGGAGATTTCGTTTATTTCTATTTTTTAGGGGAATGAGCTGTTGCACATCAGCAACCTCACCGTCCACACCGGTGTACTAGATTCGATGGCACACCTGAAGTGAGACGATCGGAATACACCGACATGTTTTTTTTCTTTTTTTTTGAAAGAATAGATATGACCGAAATAATAGGTATCCTTATACCTCCGAATACTAAGCGGTAAAAATGTCTGCGTCATTCGAAGGGAGGAGCATAGCGCTGGGTTCGAACTGACGACCTTCCTCACAAAAATTTAGTGGGTTACCGTGCAGCCATGCACCCGGAGGTGTAAGGTAAAAATCGTAGAAACAAGAGATTTCAATCAAATTTATCGGGCTAGTCTTTAACGCGTACTACTAAAAGTATTTAGCGCATATTGAAAATGCGTACATTAATATCATCACGTAGTGTCCCTTGCGGGGTAGGCTGATGGAACAGACCCCCAAACTTTTCTATTAAAGCTTACATGCTCCTCCACATTTATGTATCTTGTCATGAATAATCAATCATCTATTGTTCATACAGCACACTTTAACTTCTTTCAAAATCTGGTCCATTTGATCAAGCTATATTTTTCACGATCTACTTCTTCCACGTATACCTTGCCTTTTGTTAATCATTCTCTCCACATGTATATTATCTTAAAGCTCTTTTCTTCATATTACTTTAAACATTAATTTTACTCAATGCGAAAATCGAGCAAAACAGGGTTTTCAATTATTTTAACTTTATCGTACATATTTTTTTTTCGATTTTAATTGAAACCCGATTAGAGAAAAAAGTAATTCTACAAAATTTAAATAAATTTTATACATAATTCACATTGCTGTATTATGAATAAACTGGGTATGTTGAGAGATACTATGGTGTATATTTTATAACTAACATACCTTTCACCGTAGCAGCCCTGAGGCCATGCTTCGCCCAAGAGAAATTGAGTCACTACGGTTAATAAAATGAGAAAATACATAAGGCGCCCCACACTCCGTTGCCCCCTGGCATCTTTAAGAAAACATCCGACCCTGTCTAGCTACTGTGCGCCGAATAATATTTTTTGTTTATTTTTTATCAGATTAAAAAAATACACAAATTAGGATTAAAACCCCTAAGTGATTTTTATAGCTTAAACTGAGATTATGAAAATTTCGCTTAATCAATTCCAACATTATGAATCAATTTTTTTTAACAATGTTAAGTATTATTTACATACATACATACATCGAGCTGTCTTCTTGTCGGGGTAAACAAAAAAGAGGAGAAAACACAAGACTTCCTACCACGACACACATCTTTCCCCATACACCACACGTTTCACTCTATCATACATTCATATACCTTATAATACAGCTCATATTCACGTTTTAAGTAAGAAAGAATTATTAAGGCACAATTGGATATATATTAAATTGAGCATGTTTATTTATTTAACACTTAAGCTTACAAAAATTTGACGCGCTTTTTATCAGGTGGCAATCTCTTCCAAATAACATGATAAATATTTGGCAAATTTAAGAAGTTACATATTTGGCCAATTTAAATTGTTTCAAATTTATGAATAAAATAAACAACCCAAATTAAGGTGCGGCGCGATCAATTGAGGTATCATCGATCAATGTAAGAGAGAAAGAAGGGTTGGTGGAGAGAAAGTAAAATAAGAGTTTAAGTTTCGATAAAGAGATATTAACTAGTGGATTTTTTTGCTGAGAGTTGTCAAAACCCACAAATGGCTGTAAGTCGGATTTGTTGAACTATTTAAGCATTTGTACATATGTGTGAATCTGTGGGTGTAAATCAGCTGTCTCGGAAGAGGTAATGAACTTAAGGACACGACTGGCGTATCAAATTAAAATAAATTAATAATAGGTTTATTGATAAAAATTGATAAATAAATATTTATCCTAAAATTACTCATTATTTATTTAATGACATGTCCGAGATATTTGTAAAATTATTTAATAAAAATGTATAAACGTATTTCATTTTTCTAAAATATTATCTAATTGAAATTTCGCTTAGTTCAAATATCGTATTTCAGGATGGTAATTTTGTATGTCCAATCTGAAATAAATATATACTAGTACATACATTTTATGTTCACGCAAGCATAAACATATTTTGTATAAAAAATAATTCATTATTAACGCATATACAAAAAGTTCATAAAATAATTTGTAATCTTATAAACTGCCTTATTTTTTATTTGTTATAGATTTTTTCTGTTTATTTAAACAATTGACTGTGTAATGTAAAATTTTCCGGCTAAATTGGCAAAGGGTAATCTCATAAAAAATTTTTTTTTGTTTCTTTAATATATTTATAACAAAGCTTTTTTTAAAGAAAATAAAATGATAAATACACCATTTTCAGATAAAAAGAAGACAGGTATAATTTGATGATTTAAATATAACAAATAAATGTAATCATTTCATCTGCAGCTAGGAGATCGGACTTTTGATTTCCACCTCCCGATTTTTTTATCTGCAGCTAGGAGATCGGACTTTTAATTTCCACCTCCCGAAAATTTCATCTGCAGCTAGGAGATCGGACTTTTGATTTCCACCTCCCGAAAATTACTGTTCTGGACATGTAATTTGAGTATGTCTACTTTAATTTATTGACACTTATCAGGAACTCTATAAGACACTGTTCAGATATATTTATGTTATTGTTATCAGCGCAGAGATCATACCATAGGGAGGTATCACCCGGGCAGCCGTCATAAAGATGGACACAGCTCCCGCTTGCGGGGCATATTTACTTTTTCAGAACAGACAGGTTGCCTTCCTTTTCCTCTTCTTACTTCCTTCATATCTTCACCTTCCCTCGCTTTCTTGCTCCACACCTTCCTTCCTCACTTATAGGAGGTAGGGGGAGAGGCGGATATTAGCCTCTGGACCGGTAAAGAAGGTGGATGCTGGATGTGATAAGAATATACGGGTTTGTTTCTTTTGTAGAAGAACTATGAACATAGTACTGGAAATTATTTTTCACGGTTTATAAGTTTTGTTAAGAAGATCATGAATTTTAGTCGATCAACCAAAGTGTTATCATTGTAAATTATCGTAATATTGCAACACTTTTGTTGTGTACAGTTCAACCTGGTGGGTTAACTTCCATTTGACAATCTGATCCCACTAACCAGAAACATGTTAAACAAGTCTACACACCGTCTTATTCAACCAACCAGAAAGATGTTTACAAGTGAAAATTAGATAGGATCTCTTCTCGAACAATCTGGGTACCAATGGGAATCAAACCCGTAACCCTCGGGTCAACTAGGCTAAGAAGGTCGTGTCATCACACATTGGAGAGAGGTAGAAAGAGAAGGTCACTTTTTTTATTTGAAATCTGATATTTCCAGTTTTTCACATTAGTCTGAATGAAAAGGTTTCGATAATTGCTAATTTTATTTACCAACATTAAACCACTTATCACGATTTTTGTTGCCTAGTTGTAGAGCTCTTAACTTCCAACTGTGAGGTTTAGGGTTGAATTCCAGATGGAATCCAAAAAAAACTTGATTTTCACATGAGGCTTTATATACATATTTCTTGTTGGCTGAAAAAAAAAGTTTTATGGTACTTAGACCAATACGGTTAAGTGACTTCGTTTCAAAATTTTAATACAATTTTAGGTTTATTTTACTGAAAGGAAAATTATTTGACTTTTCTTGATTTTTGTGCTACCAACTGTTTACAAAATCTATAGACTTTTATTTAACTTTGGAATTACTTTGAATCTTAAAAACTGGCCTTTTGATAGTCGGAGGTCATCAGATTTCATGAATATACATGAAGACACAGCATTATTATTATTATGATGTGTTACCACTGTATTATCGTCTTAGAGCTATCATAATATAAATATGCCAAAACCCGTACGATGGTTGTCGTCAAAGAAAGAATACGAGAATTGAATTTTGAATACAAGAGAGCGAGAGAGGAATACTTAGATTCACTGCGAAGGAATTCGAAATTTGAAGCTCGGTGGGTCCGTGATAACTGAACGAATTTTAAATACCTAGCTAACAATTTTTGAACCGGCATAAACGGGGAGGATGTATAAATGATATATATAAACAAATTTTACAATTATGAATATACATTTTCATAAATGTAGAATATGTTTTATTCCGTGAATATTTCACGGGTTGAAACTAGTAAGAAAATATTTATGGAAAATTTATTTTCAAACGTACCGAAATTTACATGCATTGATAATAATACTAAATAAACTTGGACATGAGCATGAAAAAGGTTAGTTTTAATAATAAAAGGACAGCTTATATAGCGCCATTGAGAAAACAGACTCAACTCAAGGGAGGAATTGAACCCACTATGTTTTTTATTAACAAAATAAACGATACAAGTGTGCTTGGCATAACAAACACAGAAATCTTTTCCCTGGCCCCATCCCAACTCAATGTCTGCGAAGACTGTTGGGGTCAGCTCTCTTCGTCCTCAGGTTGTATGCTCTTCTGTCCCGGACTACGTCCCCCAGGCCGTGCCTCTGCATCAGGTTATCTTTTTGCACCACCCATGAATTCTTTGGTCTTCCTCTGGTTGTTATTCGAGAAAGATCCATGGAGATTGCCTGGTTCACAATGTGATCGGGTACTCTGCGTCCAACGTACCCATACCATCTCAATCGCCTCTCCTCCATCTTACTGTTGATGTCTGTAACACCCAGGCTTCCACGAATGCGTGAGCTTTTTATTTTGTATTTTAGGGACACACCAGCTGACCATCTTAGCATGCGCATTTCAGCAGTTTCTAGTTACCTAGAGTAAGAGTTATACATCGTTCAGCATTCGGAGCCATAGAGGAGTGCGGGTCTGACAATAGTTTGGTATACTTTTCCTTTTAACTTTACTGGCATTTTCGAATCACATAGAACTCCCATCATCGATCTTAACTTCATCCACCCCACACTAATTCTATGTGTTACATCTGTTGCACATCCTCCATCGCTATGGATGAGTGACCCAAGATACTTAAAGGAGTCACAATTTGGTAATGTTTCTACATCCATTTGCATTACGGGAGTGACAGCATTTGTGTTCTCGAATGGTAGGTACAGATACTCGGCATAACACAGTAATATTTGAAAAAAAAAGTAACTTATCGATATCTTTAGAAAAAATATGAAATTATTTATTGACAGCTTAAGGTTATTACAAATACTTACATAAGTGGAGTGTTAGGATATGATGGTGGTGGGCATTGATACTAGACGAATTAAAACTTTAGGGGTAAAACGAAACAAATTATTAAAAAAATAAATACCAGGGACTTAAATTGCATAATTTCGCAAAAACAGATAAACCAGGGGAATTACAAGACTTTATATTGTAATGTTACTAATTTCCAGGTAAGTACTAAAGACTACCAATCAGTGGCGGCTGGTCTGGAGGTGCGTTGGTGCGCTGAACCGGAGAAATATTTCGCAATAATTAAATTATATATTCGCAAACATGACTTCCAAAAATGTTAAATATTTGTATAGATTCAATGTGTATTAGAATACTGACCAATTGTACGAATATTTTTATTTAGGTGAAAATTCAAAAATTTTTTAAGTAAAACTTAAAAAAAATATTCTTCTCAAATTGACCGGCCACGTTTGCCAATACTACCGGAGCGATCTCCAATACGCACCGGACGGAAACGCAAATTCATATAGGGCAGACAGAGACATATGATACAGTAAACCGTGATACAGCGATATTTCATATTCGCTCAGCGTCTCGAGGTGCGTTGGTGCTCAACGCACCAGCGCACCTCGGGACCAGCCACCGCTGCTCCCAATCGAAACTTGTCTGGAATTGTACCAATAATGCCTATGTGTTAAGCAAATGTGTTAACTACATGATAAAGACTCCGATAAAGTAACCGTAATTAAATTAAATATGATCAACTGGCACAATTGAAAGGTACTATGAGTTCCGCCGCTGGCTGCTCCTCGGCCCAACCCTAGCCAAATGCAACCCTGGCGTATGCAAGTCGCTCACTAATGAATATGTCAAAATAATATTTTATATATTAGATCATAAAGAGAAATTATGACATATTTAAATAACAAATAACTTCAATTAAAAGTTCCTTCGTATTATAACATTTATACAATCATCATGCCATTTTCCCGTCGGAGTAGGTAGAGAAGACAGATCGCCAGACTTCTCATATAACTTCTGCAACTTGTCTGATTTTTCACATTTTCTTCTTTCAAAATATTAATCTTATAAATCAAAATATCAAACTTATTCTTAATGTTTAAAATAAAAAACCCGACTAAGAAATTAAATTTATATCAACATAATCCATGAGTATTACGGTATAAATAATATATATAAACTATAATAAGAGGTCAAACTAAGTTTTACCACATACACTTTGTTAAATATAAAGTTGAATTCTGACAATTCTGTGAGATGTATTAATGTTTTTATATATGACCCTGCTATCTCAGCAATAAAAGGCGAAAATGAAGCATTGTTCTTGAATGCTTCCATTTATAGTTTGTGGACCCCCGTTGTAACTTAATATAGTTATACCTGGTCGTGATTTCCGCCAATTTCTTTTAGCAGCCCACGATGAAATGTTCCAGTGAGACTTTTTACAGCCCCCATAAAATCTGGCAGAGTACCGTCCCAAATGAGAAAGAGGCAGTGAATGGGGCAGGGAGGCTTTATCACTGCAGCTTATATACTCGTAGGTAGGCAGGCACACGCCAAGGTAGTACAAGGGTATTTAATTATTTGTCTTCATCTGGGATCTCGTGAGCCTTGGCTATAAAGTTAACAGTCTTAAGTTAAGTTGTTAGCAAAAATGCTATTTTGCTGGAAGCAAATTTCACCTGAGGTTCAAAGTTTTCATTTACTTATTATTTATTCAATATTTTTCCTTTTAACTTTTATCAGAGGAAGAATCTATTTACTTTGAAATTATTGAAAAGTCCAAATTATAAACTTAATAAAGTCCAGTTAAACTTATTTTTAAAAAGTAACACTTGTACGGTTTACTTTGAATTTAAAGTATTATCCTACTAAGTATCCAAGTAAAAAGTTCTCTCCACGGTTTAGTTTAAGCCCTACACTAACTTGATTGTTGAAGGAGTGTTTAAACCTTCGTCTGCCTGACTCAGCATATTGTCAATAAGTCACCTGCAGCCTCTATAATGCTCTTCGCACTTTGTACTTGCATTATAACTCTGGTTCTAAAAAAATCAAATTAGAAAATTACAGACTGTTTTTTTATTTACCACTTTTATCGAAGCTTATTGAAAAAAAACATTTTAATATGACTCATATATAACTTAAAACAGACTAGTTTCAAGTAATCAGTCCGCATATAGAAAATATTACTCTACGGAGAACGTTGTTTTAAGACTAATGGATGTTTACTAGGTTAAAAGAGAGGAAAATAGCTTTTATTACTGTTCTGAATGCAAGTGTTGCCTTCGATACTATCGATCAAAAAAATCTCTTGCAAAGGCTTAGGGATGAGTTTTCAGGCAATACTCTCACCTGGGTTGAATTTTATTTGTCAAATAGAACGAAATTCGTTGTTGTCAATCAGGAAGAATCTTCTCAGGATGTACCACAAAGGTCAGTGCTGGGACCCCTGCTTTTGTGCATTAATCTAATAAGTGGTCTTATAGGCACGGAGGGTTTTGACCCTTAGGTTTACGTTGATGATACTTAGTTCTTTAAATTCTATTATCTAAGTGAAAAATATTCTGAAAGGGGTTTTATAATCGCATCCTCAAAGTTTCAAATTGGATGTTTAAAAATAAACTACAACCATATCCAAGTAAAACGGAATTTTTCAGCGTGAATTTATTGCTAAGGCAAAATCTTCTTGATTTGGGATGCTTTATCAGTCATGGGTTTTAGTATTTTCTCTAAAATATAATAAAATTTCTTGATAGTAAGCTTTCTTTCGATATATTGTACAAATAGGTTAAACGGTTTCTTCGAGCTTTTATAGTCTTAGATAGTTAAAATATGTACATCGATGTCTTCCAACAAACGGAATAAAAACTCTAATTGACTGATTTATTGTGTCGCGTCTGAATTATTATAATTGAATGTATTTCTAGTTTGCCTATTTTGCAAATTTCTATACTATAGTCTGTGTTCAATGCATTTACTAATTCATTTCATGAAATAATCAAAACATGATTTTACTTTCTAAGTAATAACCTATTACATACGATAGTATACTTGGTTTTACATTTCGTGCAATAGTTAATGGTTGATTATCCATTTCATGCGATATCCATAGCTTGATTATTCATTTTATGCAATAGCCATGACTTATTCATTTTATTTGATTACTTGTGATTTATAAACCGTTCCATTTAATAGCCAATGCTTTGTTACCTATTCTATTTGATAATCAAAGCTTGATAATCCATTATGTGTAATAACTAAGGCATGGTTACATATTCTATGCAATTTAAATACTTGTTTATCCCTTCCGTGTAATATCCAATGCTTGGTTAACCATTTATTAATTTAGACACTGTACAATATACAAATGACGTGTATATTGAAAAACGGCAGTGTTTTCTAACCAGACAAGAGTAATGCAGACTCTATAACAAACCTAATATTTCATTTGTTATGCAGCCAGTCAGTGACAATAAATGTGTACCAACACAAACGTGCATGGTCGCGTGGTAATGCATTGTACTTACGCCCAGAAAGTCGTCAGTTCGAGCTTCGCACTATGCTATTCCCTTCGAATGTGTTATGGCCTTTTGCAACGAAAACACTTTTAGAATTTCAACTGTGTAATTTTATTTGTATAATCGTTGAATTACATTAAAGTATAATATTAACAGTATTGTGGAAGTAATAATAAGGATGATGTTAACATCGTAGTGGCTTTTAGAATAATGATGGCTGCCTCTGATATGACGTCCTATTTAAAGCGAAGCGTTCGAATTTAAAGCGAAGCTTCCGATAACTTACCCTCGACCCTTAGATAATTAAGAATGAATTTTGGTCGGGTATGTTATCGGTGCCCTTTGTAAGGTCAAATCGATATCAGACGACTATTTGGAACGTCTCGTTCGCTGTTTACTTCCATTTAGTGATATCAAATCTTTATTGAATTTGGACAGTAAATAGTTCCTGATAATTCCAACAAGATACAATAATACATTTAAACATAATACATTGAGTTAAGTTTGACATACACGTGATAACACTAATATTTATTGGATGTAGATAACATAGTACATAATATGGTTAACATTAATAAGCTTAACTTTGGTTTGAATACGTTACATGATTACTTATAATATTTATTGGATGTGGATAACAGAGTATATGATAAGATTAACATTGGTAGGGATACATTACAAATGACACAGGTCTTTATTCAACCTAGCATTCGGGGGTATAAGGATACCTTTGACTCATATCTATTCTTGGTCATATCTATTCTTTCAAAAAATTGGGGGGAAACACGTCAATGTGCTCCGATAGTCCCTCTTCAGTGTGAGTTCTCTTTCTTATTGAATGGCGAGGGAATCCTCGACTACGAGGCCCAGATGCGACTGAAACGACGTAATAACATAGTCTTGGTGTTAAATAAAGACATAATTTGTTTCAATGTGATTATGAAACATAAGTTTACAAGAACACGTAAATTATGAGATCATAAAAATATATGAAAACAAGTTTGTTTATAAGTCGTTGAAGTATCTCATTCAAGAGAAATCTTAGATAAAACCGTTATTGGGATTAAGTTTTTGAAGGGGAGAAGAATGACGATGTTGATAGAAGGAATGGCCCCGTTTGTTACGGCGACATCAAAGTGGGGCGGGGCTGGGGGTATATTTACATTTTCATATGCATCTCTGCGTGTAATGTCTGACTGACCGGAGAAGACTGGAAACTGGGGATGGACTGTGGGGCGATATGCACTACTATCACTTAGAAAAAAAAGAGGACCAGTGACATATTTATTTTATCACAGAATTTTTACTGAAAGGTCAGTATTTATTTTCTCAAAACAGGCTTAGCCCAATTACTTTGGAAAATACAAGAAGTGTTAACATTAAAAATAAAGTAATGTTTATGTGTATATATGTACTCGTATATGCATAACTAAAAAAGGGGCTTTTAATGAAGGAGAATGTTTTTACCATATGTGAATATATCGCCGATGTAGTTAATTCCACAAAGCACATGAACACTATTACAAGGGAATAATACCAAAGGGCAGATCTCTTTGAAGGGCATTCAGCCGCGTCCCGACGGAGTTTACCGCGATTTCTCATGTTGTAAGGCAAATGCCGGGGCGCTCCCAATAAAGTCGTGCGCGAACGCATTCCTTGTCCTATCCATACACTAAACATTCGAAACACATTAAACATATTCAGAGCAATAAAATGATAAACACTTTTGGGGTATGCACTGAGGGAACAGGCAAAGAAGTGGGTCTCCATAGAACCACTTCAGAGAGTCCAAACACAATCCCGGGGCTATAAACCTGGTGCGTCATAAGCCAGGTTGCCCATTGGCTCAACTCATCAAAAAAAAAACATACATATAGTATATACACACAAAAATACACATATATTCAAAGTCACTTAACTGCGTTGATGAGTGATTTCTAACGCGCTCAATCTTAGAAGAAAATTTACTTTTGTTTTTGGTAATGTGATATGAAATATGTCAATATCCGAAGCCGTCCCATTCAAAAGAAATAAGGCCTTTCCAACAGGCATAGCGGTTGGAAGACCCGTTCTTGCGTATGTTATTGAGAACAGTTCTTGCCGGCGCAGTCTAGTGTAATTGTTAGGAACATTTAACGCTAATCTTTGTAGTAATGCTGGACAGCTCACAACTCCTCGAACGAGTTTGGCAACGTATACCAGGAGAACCACGATATTAACAACGAGATATGGAAGGCATGTGTAGCTTTAGTAAGCACTTGAAGACACCGCTTTTCGGAAGGTTCATTAAAATGTAATATATTTTAAATGAACACTACACTTAAAACCGAGTGTGTTATTATCACATATCGAAAAATTTACAATGATTTCTTTGCAATTCGTTTTCCCTTGGTAAACTTTTTACGGTTTTCTTATCAAATTTTTTTTTCTGAATATATGCTGATACGGGGAAGTGCCTAATCTAATAGCCGCACCCACTACCTTCTTATCCTTATACGCAAACTACATATATTTATTTTCAAATATTTTGAATGTGTAAATAATGGTAACGATGACTTATGTGGCCTAGTTGGTAAGACGCTTGTCTCTTAAGATGCGGAATCGATTCGCGATGAAAGCCAGTTTTTTTTTGTAAGTATTCTGGTCTGGTTTTCGCTAAATGCTTCTTTAAGATATTTCTGGTTGGTTGTAAAATATTGCTACATGGAAATAAGTCCACTAGGTTGTATTGTATACAACGAAAGTGTAATACAATTTAATGCAATGGTGGATTCAAGTTCCGAGTTAAATCACACTTGAGGAGAGCAAATAAACAGTAAAACATAACCTTAAAATATTTCTTGTATAAACCAGACATAGTCCCGTGTGCTTCTATCAGAAATCGAATCCGAATCCCCCAGACTATGCATCAAACTTTCTATCAGTTTTGCTTAATTTTATTGTAAATCGAACCC
This sequence comes from Odontocerum albicorne, assembly GCA_949825065.1. Taxonomy (NCBI): domain Eukaryota; kingdom Metazoa; phylum Arthropoda; class Insecta; order Trichoptera; family Odontoceridae; genus Odontocerum; species Odontocerum albicorne. Next base: position 40,447,881 of record OX463846.1, read on the forward strand.
TATGAATGTTTTTCAACCATTTTGAAAAAAAAAAAACTCAATTACATGAAAAATCTTTTGGTCTTCTTATATATTTTTCGTCTCCACTGTCCACTTTCAGCCGTGTTTGTATGAAAAATATTCCAATAACACAGGTCGAATGTGGGGGACGCAAGTAAAGAAGAAAGGGGGTGAAAGAATGAATGTGGAATATGAATCCTCATCCCGGGGGCTGTCCACTTTACTGCGCCAATCCCGATATTATGCTAGCAGACGTTGCGTTGCTCTCTTTTACTTACCACCATCAAAGTTTCAATAGCTTTATATTACTTATTTTGCTTCTATTTTTTGTTTGTTATTAGACAAAAGAGGTATTAAGCAATAAAAACAGAGTTTTTTCATGTCCACGTATCACTGTTATGCATTAATGTTGCCCACTAATAAATTAACTATTTAAACTCACAAACATATAAATGTGGGTAAAAAACACAGTATTTTACCTACATTTATTTATCTCTGAGTAAACAAATCCTGAAGAGCAATAAGACAGTAGTCTTTAAAACTAGTCTTAAACTTTTATGTTTACCTACAGTACAACCTGGTGAGCTTATTATGTGGCAATCTCTCCCAGTTAATCGAAGTATGTATTGAAAACCAGACTGAAAGCCTTTTTAAAAAAAAATCTGGGCACCAAGGGGTATCGAACGCGTAACCCCCAAGCTGGTAGATATACGAGTACATTTACCAACTAGGCCACGGAGCTCGTCAGTTATAAAATATAATTCGACATGAAATAAGGGTGTTTACTAAACCTAAAACACAAAGTTTTTTAGGTTTAATAAAATCTAAAATGCCTTAAAAAAGCCAAAGTGTTACTTTCGAAAAAGGATATTAATGTACAAACACTTTTCAGTTTTATTAACGAAAATATTTTAGAATTGAAAAAAATACTACACCATTAATAAATACTACATACTTTCAAAACATATGATACAAATAATATTTTTTCATTAGATGAAAATCACATCTCTCTGGATAGGAAAATTTCATCTGTTAGTATAATGCCTGAAGAAATTTTCGTTGCATCGTCTTTCCGAGGGGAAACATTTAGTGCAATATTTTCTTTATGAACAGAAATGTATAGGTAAATAAATATATATTTGTCGTCCGATTTCGAAGAAAAATAAACACGTTATATGAATAAAATAGATAAGTTATTGACTATCAGTTAAAATAAATGATTATCGAGAAAATTGTGTCAAAACCTAAAAGATGTTTGATAGATTGTAAAATTGGTTCCTAATTATACTACTCGTACATCATTTTCGGATAATTTTTTTTTGTTGAATCTAACTAATTTTATTAACACTTGCCTTACTGTGCTAAAAAAAATTCCGCAAGCCATGGTGCTGGACGCTAAGCGTCCAGTGAAAAATGTATATTTTAAATTAAAATTATGCAAAATCTGCTAGGTTATTTTTTGTAATTAGCTATAAAAATTATTTTATCATGTATTAAAACGTTGAATAATCAAATAAAATATAAGTCTTGCCCACTCGCCATCCATCACAGGGTGGCAAGTGTTAAGTTCAATATTACATTGGATTTTAAATGTTTTGTTTGAATTTAATATTAAAATAGCTCCTTTGTGATATTACCTAAATCTCAAGTACCTCAAATACTTATTCTTATGGTGTTTGAATTAGGTACGCATAGGTAAACTCTTTAACCAGATCAACACATTTGGAAGAACTTGATGTACTTAAGGTATGTCATCTTAAATGCATACATACTATCTTTCCATTTCCCTGTTGGGGTAGACAGAGAGGATATAGTGTCAGACTTTCCTATCTCGTCACACATTTTTAGCCTCTTCCTCATCTATACACCTTATCATGTTACTCCTACGATTTCTCTAACTTTCTACGTTTCCTTAATTTAAAACATCATTTACTTTATCCAATTATACTTTTCTTGGTCTTTCTGAACCACGCCTTCCCCTTGTATTAGCCCTTTATGTTTGTTTTGTTAGTCTTTTTAATTTATTCATTCCACATATTAGCACTTTATGTTCGTTTTGTTAGTATTTTTATTTCATTCATTCCACATGCCCTCACCATATCAGGGTGTTCTTCTGTATCTTACTTAACACATCAACCTTAAGTTAGGCATGCCCTCTTAAACAGTTAATGGGGCATCTGTCTGTTATGTGTTTCGGTAACACTTACAAAGAGGCTACTCCTTTAGATTTCACCTATGAATATTGTATGCACTATGAGACTGACATTATCGTAATTTATCGACAACTTCCTAGGACGGTAAAATCCAGCCTACTTTATTGATTCTATATGCCCAAACCATCTCAGAGTGCTCTTCATCTTACTTAACACATCAGCCTTAAGTCAGGCATTTCGTCTTGAAAACTGTTATTGGGGCTTGTCTTTATAATGTCTTTGGGTATCTACACTTTTCCACACTCGCAATGGGGTGACTCTTTTAGACCCCACCTATGAATATTGTATGCACTATGAGACAGACATTATCGTAATTTATCGATAACTTCCTAGGAAGGTGAACTCCAGCCTACTTTATTTTTGGATTTCATATAAAGCGTTTGTTTCTCTTGTGCCCACTTTCAAATCCGCCTATTTAACGGAAAAATATTGAGGATAAAGCAAGAAGTATAAGAAATATACAACAAGATGAATGGGTGTGGACATGATGAAAGTTGTATGTGTGAATAGAAAAGCAAGGAGACTTATCCACTTTACCTACACCAGAAAGGACTTGCTATTATTGTATGTTTGTTTGCATTTAAAAAAATATAACCATCCTGCGTAAATAAAATTTTGTCAAAATAAATAAAAATTCCATATTTTATTAAGGTCCACGCATACATATCCTACAAATATGATTTTATGAAAAAGCCAAAATAATATAAAACATGCGCACCTGCCGCGATTTTGATGGGCCTTGCGGCAATCTCCTCTAACACATGTACATAGGTCGTAAAATGACCGGAGCGGTCAATATCGCCTTACCTCGCGGCGGAGAGCGGGGGAAGGCAGTCTCGTCTCTCTTCCCCACATTTATGTGAGAATTTTTTTACCACCCCAAGAGATCTTCCCCACTCCCGTGGTTATTTTTATAGGTGCGATAGCTTGAAGGAAAGAAAAAGGGGAAAATTCTTACGAATCAAGTGAAGGTACATGACGTCGACACAATTCGTTATTATTTTGTTCATAAATGTTGCCAATCTTTAGATATCAATATCGTTATAATGATAAGCTTAATAATAAGTTACTTGTATGTGGAATGTGACGAAAAAAACAAGAAAATGAATGTTACAAAATCAAAAATCATACATACATATAAACCAACACGCCCTGTCTCCCTGTCCAGGGTAGGAAGACAGACGAGAGCTCTCGACTTTCCTATGTAAATACACTTTTCTCCTCTTTTACATCCATACACTTTCTCATACCACTTCTACGATATCTATGACTTTTTACATTTATTCAAAGTATCATACATTTGATCCAATAACAATTTCCTTGGTGTTTCTCTACCATGCCTTCCACCCACTCTTCTACTTCAAATCAAAAGTCATATCAATTGAAAAGAGAAGTAATTGCGATATGTGGGTGAATAATGAAATATTTGAATTAATTGAAAAATTCTGCTATTTGAAAAAAATGTTCTCAGATGACGGAAATGTGGAAAGAGATTCTGAACAGTGAGTTGCAATAGGAAATAAAGTCATTGGGGTACTGAAAAACATACGTCGAACCAAGCTATATCGAGATTTGCAAAAAAATTGGTTGGTAACAGCGTATTAGTGGCAATATTGGTGTATGCAAGTTAAACATAGACCTTGAAAATGAATAAAGGGAACCCAGGAAATTAGGTGGAGAATAAAATGTGGCGTGTCAATGTATGAAAAAATAATAAATGTAATATCAAGGATGAAAGTTAGATGAAAACTAATGTGTAAAAGAGGGTGAAAAAAGCACGTTGATTTTGAAAGAAGGAAAAGTAAGGAGTTAGAAAAACAGAGGGAACTATATAATATGTATTAATGTAGGGGAGCCGAAAGAAGTATGTCATAATTGAAAGTCTGTTCTTTCCGTCTCTTTAACAAGGAAATGACGTGGTGGTATGTATGTATTTATGAATTATCGTAAGAATATTTGGTATTGCATTGTAGATCGACGATGATAGGAAAAATAATAACTGTTAGATGCGGTCGTTACAAGTTGAATTAGGAAAGTAATTCTGAGTGGTTTAAGACTGAGTCTCGATAGACTAGAAGATGTAGAAATATTAGGAATTATTACAAAACTAGTAAGATTTATAGTGCAGAATTAATGGAGGTAGTTGGAAATACTTATTTAAACTGAAAGAAAGGTGAGGAATATGAGAAACAGAGTATAGATGTGGACGATGCAAACGTTATCTGAGTGAATAGAAAGAAATAAAGATCTGTCCACACTGCCTGTTCTTAAATGAGCACGCGGTAAGAATATGTAAATACCATTAAGTTCAAAAGTGTTCAACCTGAAAAAGTTAGGGCGTGTGTAGACAGATATCACGTAAGTCATGTCCACCGCATAGTAAGATGATATAATCGTTGATACCTTACCGTCAATAGAATGTCAACTATACCTGACAGAAAACATATTGTTTGTTGCCTATCATTTGTCAAAAGAAAAGAAAAGTCCAGCAGAAATGAAATGACGTTTAGGAGCTAATATACGAGTAATTTATGTCTAACATAGTTTTCCCTTCTTAAGAAAGAAACTAGATAACTGCGCAATATTCAAGATTTAATGTTATAGAATAGACGAAACATCACGTCATCTAGCAATCTGTTGAAAATGTAGGTTTCAAAATTCAATTGTAATATTGCTTGACCATATGAGAATGTGCAACGGGGTTTTATATAATCGGAAATCGGAAAGAAGTATCGATTTATTTTCTCATGATATATGTACTCAGTGACATACAGGCAAAAGCCTAGTTTACTGGGGACAAATGAACGGCAACAAACCCAGATTCGTTAAAATTGTGTGTCCAAATTAAATTACCTTTTTTTCACAAATTATGTATATTTCTTGGTATGTGTAAAATAAATATTATAAATAAAATAAAATATGTAAGTATGGTGGGCGTGACCGCACTAATTTGTTCAGGCTGGAATTTTATGGAAATGGTATGAAAAATAAATTTTAGCATTGATTTTTACTGATTATTTATTTTGCGAATAATAAATTAGATGATGATAGTATTTTATTCCGTTTTATTTCAGGTATGCCTCTCGAAGACTCTTCCCCGAGGGAACTCCAGGTTTGTTCCTTTTTTTAATTTTACGCAATTTACATATATGCCGTATATGCAGAAGTAAAGACTGACCCAACAAGATACGGAAATAGGAGTCTGGGGTCTTTCTTCGAAGGATCACGATTCCAATAAATTAATCAGAAAACAAACATAAGTAACAGAGGTGGCAAAAAGAGCTGTACGTACAACTTTAAGATCGATTTGACTTTACATATTAATAATGCGAGTATTGGTAGGAGCCATGGTAGAGAACGACCGAGTAGAGTATTATTGGACCGAAAAAATGACATTTTGAACCAAGGAAAAGTAAAAATTAAGAGAAACAGAAAGAACTGTATGCGAAGATGCATGTACCTACAATATGTGCAAGAGGCAAATAAGTATTTCTTAATATTCAAGTTTGGCGCTCAGTTCTCTCTGCCTAACCCATCTGCTAAGATGATAATCCACAAAAGTATTTTGGAGCCAACTTTGATGTATGAAAGTGTAACGTGAGTGGGGAAAAATACTAAGAGGAACCGAAAAAATGCTGAATACGGGAAGAATTAATAGGAGATGAATTTGAACTTAAGACTGATTTGTTAAGTAAGATAAAGAAGAGCACTTTGAGATGGTTTGGGCATGTGGAATGCATGAGGGAAAAACAATTAACAAAACATATATGTTGTGTAAATGTGAGTGAAAACTGTGTGAGAGGAATGCTAAGGTAAGTATTATTGGATCATGTGAATGATATTCTGAAAGAAGAAAACGTAGAAAGTCAGAGAAATCGTAGAAGTTGTATGAGTATAGTAAATACGAGTATGTCGAAGAGGCTTAATACTCGTATATGTATTGAGATCGGAAAAATCTGACGTTCTGTCCTCTCTATCTGCCCGATAGAGAAATGGCGTTATGGTTTTGTATGTATATGAATTTAAAATAAAGGCTATATTTAAAACGTATTTACTTATTATAATTGTCATTGAAATTGAAAATGTTTTGAATTAATCGTCCAACTGATTGGTATTCCGAAAATATGAACATTGGGAAGGGCAAGTCCAAAGATAAAATGACTGTATGGTGTGACAGAGAACTGTCGCACTCTAGGTATAACCAATTAGAGGAGGGATGCTTTTGAGTGAGAAAATTGGCAGAAAATCCTGCAGGTAGCCAAGAGCCACCCTGTCTTGTAAGGTCGATTGTGATAATGAAAAGTATAAAAGTGTGTTAAATCTATTTTTCTCACATATTTTTACAATTTAATATACTCGTAGATATGCACCATGAGTGCGGTATTTAATGCTTAAAAATATTATAATCAGTATATCTCAATTGGGTTTCCCAGAGGTACATTTTTTTATACCATCGTCGTTAACTGTTTTTTTCTAGTAAATAAAAATAAAAAAGAACAATCCTGAAGTATATATCGTACTGGGGTCGTCCGGGCCAAGGGCAACCCTCAGAAGCCCCACATGCCGGGATGCACCTCACGTGGGGTTGATTTACACCAATAACTTTTCACTGGCTTCCTAAGAAACCCTCTTTCTTCATTACCATTCTTTGTTTGCTCCACTTGAGGGTGACTTCTGACTTTATATATTTAAAAAAATATTTTAATTTGGTCAGAAAAACACGAAGATAAATTAATATTTGGAAAAAAATTGTTTTAATAAATTTTTTACTTCCTAATTCAAATTATGCTTAAAGAAGAATTTATAATTGCCATCGATAATTATTGGTCCCGAGATATTGTAGATAAGGGGTTTTTTTACTTTAATTTTAAGATTTTTTATTTATTAAGACATCGCATACTACGAGATTTATATTTTGGATATTTTTTATCACAATTCACAATAAAGGTACAGTACTATTTATGTAAATAATTTTATCAAATTCACAATATAGGTACAGTACTATTTATGTATATAATTTTATCACAACTCACAATAAAGGTACAGTACTATTTATGTACATAATTTTATCACAACTCACAATAAAAGTACAGTACTATTTATGCACATAATTTTATCACAACTCACAATAAAGGTACAGTACTATTTATGTACATAATTTTATCACAACTCACAATAAAGGTACATTTTTATAAATCACCATTTTTAAGCCATTTTTCATCACCAGTAATGATGCGGTAAAGGAACCTTTGATTGTGGTCATGCGTAGCTCGATGACGCGCGAGTAAACCACCAGAAGTTGTCGAAAGTTGATTTTTGTTGTTTTCACTCAAAACATGTGGAACCCAAGCGCCAAACTTCCGGACTTTTCCCATTGATTTAGGATAGCGGTATGCAGCCATGTGACTACAATTAATCTGCTTAGCCAATTCGACGGTGGTTTGAAGGGAATCTTCATGAATAATATGGTTTAAGCGATCCTCATCGAAGTCCATTGGTCGTCCGGAACGCTCCATGTCTTTCAGGTCGAAATTACCGTCGTTGAAACGCAAAAACCATCGACGAGCTGTCCTTTCATTCATAGCATCTTCACCGTACACTTTGCAAATATCGCGAGCAGCTTTGGCAGCTGTATTCCTTCGATTGAACGCGAATAGAAGGAGATGTTGAAAATGCTCACTTTCGTCTACTTGACATTCCATTTTGAAGGCTTGTAATGAAATAAAATAATATACTCGTATGTAACGTAAAAGCAAACACAATATCTTGTAGAGCAAAAAATTTTCTTTCGAATGACGTATAACCTTTACCATTTTGTTTTACTTTTGGTGCTCATTTTTAAATTGGAAAAAAGGACACAACTTATGTTAACAACCAATACATCAAAAGCTAACAACTCCTCCTATATTATTGTAGCATCAGTCATTTTCTAACATGCCTATGTGGAGACCTCATAAAGCTCCTTACGCTTTCTTCCAGTCAATGAGCCATCTTGTTTCACATTTGCTAGAGAATATTAAACATTGTTTTTAACACTAAACTTATTGAAATAACGTGAATTAAAGAGTATTTCTTGGATTAAAAAAACAATGCATAATGACTTGTATTTCTTTAATTAATTATTAGATTTAATATTTGAGATGCCATCTATGAAGGCGTTGAAATCGACTTGAAACGAAAATATTGTCAAAAGAAATCTATGACACTCGTACTTTTGTTATATCAACAGATGGGAAATATTGATAGATGTGCACGCTTTTATTTGCGGTTTTTTATTATCTCTTATATTATATTTTCAAAATAATGAACAATTTTACTTGTGTAAATCGTACATAGTCATATTTTGAGTCTACATTTTCCAAATAATATATAATTTTTCACATTTAAATCATATTACATACATCATATGAATGTTTAGTTTTGTGATATTAGATGTTTTATTACAGAATCTTAAAAAATATTAACAAATTTTCTTAAGTCAGTCAGTGGTCATCTTTGGTTTAGAAATCAATACTATATGATCGGTCATAGTGTTCAACCCTTAAATTGTAAGGTTTGTGTGCGATGTCCAGCATACTAAATAAAGATATTCCTCGCGGTAAAATCAACCCCACGTTCGGCAATATGCGTATTGGAAATCACCGGCCGCCTAAGGGTTGGCAGATGTCACGTGGTATGTATTGTCATGAGGAGATTGGAAATAAAGAACACTATATGCGCCAAAAGTAAAATCTGTTAAAAAATATTGAATCTTAGTAATTAGAGACGCAATATGTTCAATCGTCATTGGGCTACAAAACAAAACGTTGATTCTACTTTCTAGAATTATTGAATCCAGCTACTTACTGACCCTAGACTTAAAATTGTTACACTTGATGTTTCAACAGAAAACGTTAAACTCCTGAATAAATGCAAGATAGATGTTGGATTAATGTTTATACCTGGAATAGTAAAAATTTTACTTACAAAAAGTGGTAATTTTTTAAACACATATCCTTCCGTGGTGAAAAACTTTTTAATAAAAAGGGAAAATAATGTTGCCTAAAAAAATTACACTATAACATACTCGTATATCGCCACAAAAAATGGAAAAAAATGTGAAATTTCTGAGGATGAAATCTAAACCCACAAACCTATTATATCCGAAAAACTACACCTCCGTAATTGTAGCAGCTTTCCGAATCGAAGATCTTGGACCCAAATCATATATTTTTATTGTCTTTTCAAAACAATTGATTTTCCAATGTTTTTCTTCCGTATTCCTTTTTTTACATTGTTAATAAGCGTTGTGCTGATTATCCACTAATAATAAACGTTCATGAGTATAAACAAGTATTAAATAAAGATTTAAAATATACATCCCACTCACATTTACTTGTTTTGAAATAAACAGGGACACAAAAATGTTAGTGTAGCGACCTTTGCTCCCTGTGGTCGAGGCGCGAGTCGCTGTTGTTGTTTAGCGAGAACGAGACAGCGACATATCTTCTGTGCCTTCCTACAAATCATGGGAATACGGGACGTGCAACAATAAATATATTGTTCAACGAAAACGAGACGGCGACATATCTTCTGCGCCGTTCTACGTACATTCCAAATATTATAAATACCGACGTTTAACAATAAAATACCTCTTTGCATATTCCGATTTCAAACGAATTTTATTAAACCAACGATTATCCTCATCATCTCTCCGTTCCTAAATTAGTATAAAATGTTTTTTTCAGACAATTGAAATGCGAAATGAATATTTTACTGCCATAATATTTTCGGTAGTCAATAATTAACGTTGTTTTATACAATAGTTTTTACATCAATATACATACTCGTACGTAAGTCAACATTAAAAAAAAAGTGGTGAATAATTTAAAAAGAAAATATTTTCAGAGTAAAATTTTTTTGAAATAAATTTTAAAAATCCTTTCGAATTTGGGTGTAAATTATTAATAAAACTTCAAAATTTAAAGAATGTATTTGAGTAATTTTAAAATACACACTATGGACTATAACATAAACTATCGACTACATGGATCTTCCATTGTTATGGCACCTTTTGACATAAAAATATTTTTTCAAATTTTGTTGCGTACACAGTTCATCTTCTTTTGATGTCAAAATATTGAATCAGTGGTCAACAGTGAAAAGGTGGACGATAAACATTTGTCATTTTTATGTGGAGTTCCTAAGAGAGATTGGCGATTTGCTGCAGTTGTCCACAGTCATATCGACAAAAATATTGGTTGAATTCAATTTCAATGTTCTATAAGAGAATATTACTAAATGGAACCTTATGCAATGCGAACATTTATTTTGCAGTGCGAATATTTATTTTGAAAATTATAAATCGCTCAATATTACGCCGAGAAATGTGTTTACTTTATTTAATTTAAAAATATTATTTTATCATTTAAGTATGGTGGTACTATTAAATCATATACCAATTTTGTTGAATTTTGAGATTATTTCAGTGAAATTAATAGATTTTAAGAATTTTCACGTAATATTGTATAAAAGTAAACATTTTTTTAATGTTTAATAACAAATTACTTTGTTATTAAACTAATTACATAAATCCACACTACACGCGTTTGTACCTTCAATTCCGCGTTTGTACCTTCAATCGTTTGTACCTTCATTACACGCGTTTGTACCTTCAATCCACACTACACGCGTTTGTACCTTCAATTCCGAGGCTGTTTTTAGGTGCATTGATCCCGGTTTCTTATAAGACTGGTGTCATATTACTATGAACTACCCGCATCGATAGCATGTGTGGTCTATTGACGCAAAGATTTAAATTTCAATATATTTATTTAAATATTTTAGATAAATATTCTTTTATAAATTCTATAGTATTAATACAAAGTTATAAAAACGAAGAGGTTTTAAACATTTTGCATTCTTTGGATATTTATAATTTTATTGTTTTTTCGCATGGCTTTTGGTATCTCGGTTTCTGAATTGATTGTTTTTTTTTACAATCTTTTTGACGTATGCAATACTTTAACTTAACTTTTTTAAAATGATGATTTGTCTCTATTATATGGTTTGCAAATTCTAAAAAAATGTAATTGGATTGACAACGCTTATGTTCTTGTACTCTCCCCCTGTTTTTTCGTCATATCCTCTTGTATAGTTTATTCGCATTTACCATGTCTTTGACATTTACAACTGTATATCAATGGTATTTAAAAGATTCTGATATGGAAACAAAAACCCTTCTTATATGGAGTTGCACAAAGTAAAAACTGAAACCGTTGATAAAGATTACCATTTTCTTTATATCATTATGATCATGGATATTCTTGTGATCTATTTCCATCACAATTCTTTCTTTTGAGATGTTCACTCCTAGCTATCTTTCCATATTTTTGGATATACTCGTATTTTAGTGGATGATTGTCAGCCAGTATTTCATACATTCGCACTTGGGGAACTCTTGTGTTATCCACTCTTTCCACATAACCTCACCAATATATTCTAAGGTTTCTACTCCATCTCACAAAATTAACAGTTTTAAGGACTATCACTAAGTGATTTGTCTGTAAATACTATGAAGGTTGTTTTTTTTTAATATTCTTTTAAAGCAAGGGTGACCAACTTTTTGGGCAGCATGCCAAAACCAGTATTGGGTAAAGTCTCGCGGGCCACACGTGTAATTTTTTGAATGAATAGGCATATCAAAAGTTTAATGTGTGAAAATGAGGTAATTTGCTCTTATTTATACTGGTTAATAAATCACTGTTTTGTATTTTTTTCGTAACAAAATATCCTGGTGGACCATATGCTGCCCGCGGATTGGATATGCCAGTTTTAAAATATGTTGTTTATAAGTCTTGTTTGTGCTCCCCTGAAGATGAGGTGAAAGCCTTGAAACCGGAAGGGGCTATACCGTTACAAAAAAGTGGAATATACAGTGTTTGATAAAAATAAATTACAAAGTTTTAAAATATATAGATGTAGAAAAGTGTTCAAGTCTTTTCTTGTTGCTCTCGGAAGTGGTGTATTCTATATTTTATTGTAAATCTACCCGCTCATCAGAGGCGACAGTCATTCAAATAAATTCAGTAGTTTTCTTAACCAACCACGTAGGATTTTACGTCATAATTATATCGTAATAATCTAAATGTGTGTCCAAATATCATAGGCTTTATAACCACTACCGATAATCTGGTTCATTCAATGTACGAGTATTTATCATTCTAAATACAATATATCCATGTACCTTACGTTGATATTTATCATTCTAAATATATCCATGTACCTTACGTAGATATTTTTCATTCTAAATATATTCATATATCTTACGTAGATATAAATCATTCTAAATATATCCATGTACCTTACGTAGATGTTTATCATTCTAAATATATCCATGTACCTTACGTAGATATTTTTCATTCTAAATTTATTCATGTACCTTACGTAGATATTTATCATTCTAAATATACCCATGAACCTTACGTAGATATTTATCATTCTTAATATATATCCATGTACCTTATGTAGATATTTAAACATAGATTTATATATTTAAGAAATAAAAATGTTCAAATATCTTTCACTGAATCCTGCCGTTCCCTTTCACACACTCTATTGTCTCGTCAAAACTATTGTAAAGAAATAATAAAAAGGCATTTATTTTATATTTGTATTCATGGTATAGGCGAAAACATGCCTGTGTCAATCGTAAGGATTGGCACAGCGCGGGGTTCGAACCGGCAACCTTCCGCACGGAAGTCCAATCTAGTCCACGTTTTCAGGCCTCCACGCCCCTCTATTTTTGCAGAATAATTTGTTTTGTTAAGCCTTTCTTCATTTATTCGTTCCACGAGTCTGAACCTTCTAAAAGTGATTTTCTTCATCTGACTCAACAAACCAGCTTTAAGTCCACATGCATATCGAATCGCTTCTTTCCGTATTCTGTCATACATTGTCACCCCATGTATTCTTCTAAACGCAAACATTTCTACAGCATTTATTCGGTTCCTTTCAGTAGTTTTCCACGTCTATATTTTACTCCACATTATATATCATGTATTAAAGTTGGTACAAAAATACTGTTGTAGACTTGACAACAGATTTTTATACTCATCGTTTAACAGCATTTATTCGGTTTTTATGTTTCACGTCCACATTTTACTTCCATACACTAAAGTTGGTTCAAATATACTGTTGTGCACTTTTATCTAAGCAGATTTTGATATTCATAGTTAAACAAACGTTCATCACTTTTGACTTCTTTAAATTATAAAAATTAAGATTGCTTATAATAATTGCCAACCTCCGATGAGGAATCGTAAAGAAAAAGAAGAAGGTAAATAACATCAAAGAAAATATTAAATTTTAACAGTTCAACCAATTTGCAAACAAAAAGATAAAAATATTCTATCCCAATTGGCCATAATTCGGAAGACATACCTTGGAACAATTCCACCCCTACCGACTCATACCTAAACGATTCGAGAGCTTTAGTCTACTATTCACCTATCTACACTTTATTTATTTGGCTATTTCCTCGGGCAATGGAGGGAATTTTGCACCTATTAAACTGCGAAACATATATTCCACAGCCTTATCTAAATTGCTTCATACATTATATCGTGCAGACTTTTAGTTTTAAATTGTACTCTATTTGTATGTATATTTGCTTATTTGAATTAAAAATTTGATTTACATACAAACATACATACCATCACGCCATTTCCCTATCGGGATAAACAAAGAGGACATATCGCCATACTTTGGTATCCACATGTTCTTAGCCTCTTCTACATCTATAAACCTTCACATACAACTTCTTTTATTTCTCTCACTTTCTATGTTTTCCTCTTTCAAAATATCATTCACTTGATCTAACCATACTTTCCTTGGTCTTCCTCTTACATGCTTTCCAGTCACATTTCTTTTTTTCGTTCTTGCTGACAGTTAACCTGAGGTGGTATATGTGGGTTTACTTTTTATTTTGTTTTCTGCCATACGTTTTTGTTTTTTTATTTATTATTTAATCTAAATATGGGGGGTGTGGGATGGAAGCCCCCCGATGCCCTTGCGGTCGGGCTCGCCCTAGATTGGTGGGGTGTATCTCGGCCGTGGGAATGTTTGTGGGATGAGCCCGGACCTTTTAATGTCTTCTCTCTTGAATGTATTTTTTGTCATCTATTTATTTTCTGTGTTTTTTTATCTTCTTGTTCTACGTGTTCAAGGGTGTGGGCTGAAAAACATCTGGTGTTCTCGTGGCTGGGCTCGCCCTTTATTGGTGGGGTGTATCTTGGCCGGGGGGGATGTTATTAGATGAGCCCAGACCTTTTGATAGCTTCTGTTTTTTTAATGTATTCTCTTTTTAACGTGTTCTTGAAATGTGTCTAAATGTATTATGTACATACTATGTTGCTATCAATAATCCTGTATTTATTTATTTATTTGCATTGTAAATATTTGTTTTGTTAGTTCTTCATTAATTCGTTTCAGATGCCCAAACCATCTCAGCGTGCTCTTCTTCAACTTTCTAAGCACATCAGACTTAGGTTCTTATTTATCCCTTATCGCTTCATTCTGTATTCCATCATGCATTGTCACTACATGTTTCCTTCGCAATGCACGCATATTTCTACACAATTTATTGTGATTTCATTTCTATTAATTTATTTTTCTGGTACCATTTTCAAACAAAAAATCAAGTTCTTAGAGCATTAAATTCAATATCGAATTTCTCAAATATTTTAACCTACTGTTGAAAGTTTTCAATTCATTAGTATATCTACGAGTACATTAATATGAAGTATTTTTTATGCTTTAAGGTCAGCCACACAAAAAGGCTGATCGACGTAGCCCGGTCTGTTCACATGATACACCACAATCATGTGGTTTAATTTTTTCAGTTGTCACTACCACCCACGCTGTTATGTTGAATAAAATAAGTCCCCACCCAGTGCGATTAATACATGAATATTAATAGCTTATTTACATATTATGAGCACGACGTCATTAAGGGACGAGCAAGGATCTACAATACTAAAAAGGACTCCTGCTCCGGAGGCGCTGAAGTCGTTTTGGGTAGTTTAGAAATTGATCGTCCAAACTCCAAGTCATTGTTATTACTTGTTACAGTATCCGGCGGTAAGTAATACAAATCGGGCATAAGAAAGAGACTGTCGGCCATAATCGGCTAGCTTCGGGTTTGTAGAGCGTCGTCTCTGTCGCACGATACGCTAAAAGCCCGGTATTCATAAAGAGAAAATCAGAGACAAATCGCGACGGAACACGTATATGAATGACAAAGACGACGCTCTACAAAGCCGAAGTTGTATGGCCGACAGTCTCATTCTTAAGCCCGATATGTATTATTTACCGCCGGGTACTGTACATTGCTTTACTCGAATGATTACCTCTGTATATCTGTTCCACTATATTTATTCAATTATTTCATAAACCTTAAATATAAAGGTATTCAATTACATATAAAGCTTCAAGATATGTTATATACTCGTAACATACATACAGCAAAAAGAAAATAAAAATGACATACAATGCTTAGTTAGACATTACTCGAGTATACAGCAAAGAAAATAAAAATTAGTCAACCAGAATATTTATTAAGCCGAAACAGGTTACTCCCATTACAAAAAAGCTCAAAATACCTTTTCAAAAGAAAGAAAGCTGCAAATATACAAGTTGTCAGTATTCAAGACCCGATTCAAAAAGGACAGCCCGTGATACAAAGGAAGTTAGTTCTACTTATTGACAATCTAAATAGATCAATATTTCTGTATCTCGAATGGTTGTGACGAACATAAACCCTTTTTTTTCCAAAAAAGTTGGATTAGGTGTAGCTCCCGTTAGTTACTTAAATATACAAGAAGAGATCATCACATCCCTCCTAACCCTATTAAAGTAGTACTCCTACATACCTAGAAGAAATCTTGAAAAATAGATCCACGGATAGAAATCGCACTCCCATAAGTAGAGAATCTTAGTATAGCTATTGATAGCGTGTAGTCGATGACGTAAGTGATGTAATCATCATATTAGTGATGTAAAACATCTATTTATCTAATTAGGCGGATCGTCTTTGTGCAAGTACAACATTTGTGTGACCATGGGCACATACATCGATAGAACATAATTTTTTTGCAGAAGGATTGCGAAGTCTTCGCAATCCTCGCAATTTAATTTTTATTTTGTTTTATGTAATTTTTTGGGGGAGGGGGGGTAGTCAATGCTTAAAAGCAAATATGTATTGTTTAAGTTATGTAAGAGTTTTTTTTAAATAAAGTACGTGGCCAAATAATGATGATAATAACTCAAATCCTTTGGTTTAAACTTATTACGCAGAGTGTGGTACAAATTCATAATCCTTGCTAATACAATACCTTCACGGACAGTATTGAGCCCTGCTGTCATACACAGGTTGTTTACACTTCCCGCCTCATTTCCCGGGGCACGAGACGACAACCGCCTTGGACCCACACAAAGGGGGAGGCCACTTGCGCATAAAATGCAATTTCCTTTTATAACCGTCCGGACATGCACTGTCCTCTGACCGTTGTCATCAACAAACAAAGGATGATCTGCTCTGGAATAATTTTATATAATCTTCGAAATTAGAAACTTGGCATTTATAATGGACAGTATCAAAATCTGTTAAAATGATAGTCCACAACAATATTCTAGTTCAAACTTTGATATACAGGCGTGAAACGTGGACATGGAAAATACTGAAAAGAATTAAATAAATGGTGTAGAAACGCGTCCAATTAAAATGATTGTCGTCGTCGTTGCTGGACCTCCGCCATTTCAGTTGAAAAGCGAAACTGTGCTTTGTAGATTATATAACTTTCTTCCTTTCTCCTCTTTAAGTCAGTGAGCCTTTGCACTACTGTAACTCCACCAGCCACACCACTGTACTGGAACGAATGGCATATCGAAGTGAGACAATCGGAGCACGTCGGCATGTTTTTTGCGATTTTTTTAAAGATGGCTGAAGTCACAGGCATTATTATACCCTTGATGCGAGAAAAATGTCTGTCGCTGAAATCAAGTGCGTTACCGCGAAGCTCACTTAGAAGAATATATGGATGATACTGTAAGACAGAATACGGAATGAAGTTATTAAAGATAAAATTGAAGTTAAGGCTGATGTGTGAAGTAAGATGTGAGATGGTTTGGACATGTGAAAGAAATGAATGAAGAGAAACTAACAATACAAATATTTTGTGTGAATTTTAGTGAAGAACGTGGTAGAGGAAAACCAAGAAAAGTATGGTTGGATCAAGTGAATTATTTTTGGAAAGAAAAGGAAGATTAATAGTAGGAGCTATATGATAAGGTGTATGGATGTGGAAGAGATGAATCATGTGAGTTAAAAAAGGAAAGCGTGGCGCTTGTTCCCCTCTGACTTGTATACCCTATATCAAATAATAATGATAACCGTAAAATAAAGGGAAATTTCGTATGCAACCTTGAAGTCATATATAGAAAAATACAGATGAACATCCAGATTAACCGATGCGGATGTTGAGTGTGTGATGATTATTTATTTGGACATGATTTTGATGTTATGATAAAATTTACAATACACGGAGGCTAGAATTGTGTTTGAAAACATGGTACTCGTAAATAAGTATATGTAAAGATGTGAATGTTGGGGGATAATTTTTTGGTTAAGCGTTTAGAAATGAAATAGTAAATGTATTATTAAGTAATAAGTAAAAAAAAAAGTGTAACTTAATTGGTTCTAAACTCAACCGTTAAGCCAATCGAAAGTTATGTGACTTAACAAAAATTTTGCGTGTTAACGCTTTACAAATTCTAAAAAAAAATTGTTTAAAAAAAAATAATCCGACTTTTACAGTACATATTTGTTTTTATTTTTTATGGCTAGTGCATATTAATATTTGCGTTATCTATAAACTGCATTCCCATTGACGCTTCATGAAAAGTTCAAGAGTTAGAAAGACAAAAGAGATGATGTTTGAACAAAAAAACGTGTAGTTTATATCATCATATTTGGTTTCGAAACATGATGCTGACTAAACGAGTATACAAGTCAGAATTGTAAGGTGTGCGTGGAACATCGAGGAAAAAATTACTGTAAAAACGTAAAATGAGAAGTGTACAGCACCGGTACAAAGACTGTAAAATAGGTGGATGGCTGCCGTTTAATAATATAATATTCCAGTTTACTTCTTGCGTTTCCGGTGAAAAGTAGCAGGGTGAAGAGATTCCACAGCAGGTAGAAGTTTGTGGTAAATAAAACACAGTAGACGTTTCAGAAACTGAGAATATATTTTTGTCATTTTTCGTTCGTTATATGCAACCCATCGCTCATCGTAAGCCCCTTTATTCGCCGGTGTATGCCGTCATGGCTTACTAGATACTATGTATACCGCGCTTTCTTTGCGTGCATGGGATGTCCGATTATTTATAGGGATTATTGCGAAGGCCACGCATAAGGAACATTTCATTACAATAGGTACAATGGTTACATTTTTTGATAGATATCAACTCTACAATATTTACTCAAATAAAATCATATATTTTAGGTGATGCATACGTCCGATACAAGAAGAATGAATGATATATATTGTACATGACGAGATATATGAATATGGAGGAGGATAAAATTGTGTTTTTGGATTGAACAATATGGAGATATTGTGGAGATGATTGATGGAGATCTACTCTTTTTGTCTGCCCTTGAAAGGGAACGGTGTTATGATATGTATACTTTTTCCTTTAAACATGTATATTTGGAATACGTTTATTTAACTGAAAAATATTAATATTGCAGATTTCATAACATCCTCTATTACTGAGACGGTGTAAAACGCATAAACAATAGAAGCAGATAACAGGACGAGCATTGCTCTCTTCAGCTTATGAAAACATTTGCATACGACGAGGGGCATGCACCTTGCACCGAGGTGGACTCAGGCGACCCGTGAGACACTAGGTGGGTGCCACAATGCATCGCTGTCTCTATAGCTTGGGAAATAGGTGGTGATAAATTTAAAGTTATAGTCATGGGAAACGAAAGCGAAAACCTTTTACAGATAGATAAAGAAGTCATCATAAAATATGATTATTTTAGATAAACGTTTTTTCGTATAATTTTTCAAAAAATATACTGACATATCATCGCGCCGTATCCCTTTTTGGCAGAGTTGTCCTAATATTGTACATTAAGTGCCTTGGGCTTACAATAAGAGGTGCACTTAAAATAAATCTAATTTTAATTTTTACATAAGCATGTTGATATTTTTCATAGTTTGTTATTTTGTATTAATAATATAATAGTTACTTTTTTGTATTAATAATATAATAGGTACTTTGTTGTATTAATAATATAATAGGTACTTTGTTGTATTAATAATATAATAGGTACTTTGTTGTATTAATAATATAATAGGTACTTTGTTGTATTAATAATATAATAGGTACTTTGTTTAACAACATATTTTATTGAATTGTTTTAGTTCATTTTAAACCAAATTTAGTGCAACACGTTTGTGTTTAATAAAATATAATTTCAAATATGATCTCCACTAAATTTAAAAAAAATGTTTCTTCGATTTCGTTAATAACAGTATTTAGATCAATAAATTCCAATACATCAAAATATTTCTGTAAATTTAATACATATGTTATATATTCGTACATACAATCGTAAAATAACAAAGATGTTCTTAATATAAAAAAAAGGTAACTTAAAATTTTAAAGTCGATTCATTCACAACATAATAATGATGTAAAATTCGATTCATTCACAACATAATAAATATGTAGAACTTGATTCATTGACAATATGTTGTCATTCACAATAAATATATAAAAGTCAATATCATCAGTAAAAAAATTATAAATTAAAGGTCCTTGTGAGGTGATAGGGGCCGACACTATTATCCTAGTGACCCTGTTTGTGAGGTAAATAGAGAGAACATATCTCCATACTTTTATATCTAAGCACACATCTTAAGCCTGTTCCATATTGTACTGTATTACACTTTCGTTGTATATAGCATCTAACAGGATTATTGACATTCGACAATTTATTTTAATCAACTAAAAACGTGTTAAACAGGCCTTAAGTGAAACACAGACTGGAATCCTTTTTGAATCAATCTGGGTTCTAATTACAATCGAACTCGCAACTCCCGATATGATTCCATCGCAAAATACCAGTTGAGATAATACACCAATTGAGCAATCAGTATGGGCATTGTATGGATTTCCATATAACTATGACTTTTTACAAGAGTAAAGAAAAAAGCTTACTGGGATAAATTTAGAGAATTATACCCGTCTGGTTTTTTTTATTGTGATGGGCTCGTTTTATACTATTTTTGTGTTATACAAAACAACTAACACATCAATAGTGATTTTTTATTTCTTTTTTCATCCATCCATACTAGAATGATTTGTGCTCCCACATCATAATCATAATATAATAAAATTAATTTAAAAAAGTGACAATTTTAGACAATTTAAAGATTCAACTTAATAAACTTAAAAAATGTAACAATCGATCTACGAGTATTAAGTAGAAAAGTTCTTTGAAGAAAGAACAAACGCAATTTATTGGACCCGGCAAAGATAAAGTGTTTAGTAAATCAAACGTGTCCCGTAAAGGGCAACCGAAAAACACATGATCTATAGTTTCATCATCCAAACCACACCCGCAGCTAAGATATCGGACATTAAGTCCGTCGTCACTACTATTCGTCGCCACCGAAGAAGGAGTTCTTTTGGGCAGTTCCTTCTTCGGCACTGAACCGAACCCGCAGCGGGGATTCTATACAATACGCAATATGTGAAGATAACTAGCAAAGCTGGGCATAAGCGAAATTTATATAGCGCTATTTAGAGAGTAAACTCACCTCAAAAGCGCTATATAGCTTGATCTCAAACCTGCAATTTTCAAACAAGTTATCTCTGGCAACTATAACAGCGCCCGGGCGAATCATGTATAACACTTTGTTTCTTGTGGGATTATTGCAATGTGGCTATTTCTTCCAATCAACTAGAATCGGCTGGGGGAATGTTTGTGGGTTGACCCCGGACGTTTTAATGTCTTCTGTCTTGAATGTATTTTTTTTGTCATCTATTAATTTTCTGTGTTTTTTTTATATTCTTGTTCTACGTGTTCAAGGGTGTGGGCTGAAAAACATCTGGTGTCCCCGTGGTTGGGTTCGCCCTATATTGGTGGGGTGTATCTTGGCCGAAGGGATGTTATTAGATGAGCCCAGACTTTTTGATAGCTTCTGTATTTAATGTGTTATCTGCAATTTGTTTTAGAAGTGCTATTGAAATATATTTTGTACATACTATGTTGCTGTCAATAAACCTATATTTATTTATTTAAATATATTTACGAGGTCTTAAGTGAGAGCCTGTCTGAAAAACCGTTGTTTTTAAATCTGGGTTCCATCGGGAATCGAGTCCGCAGCCTCCGGGTCAGATGATAGGTGTCTTACTTACTAAGCCACAGTGATCGTCGAACCAATTAAGTAGACGTGGAACTCGCGGTTTGTTATCGCACGTATTAAAAATACAACTTCGTATGTTAAGTGGTAACGGAGAAGACTGATCTCCAATTTTGTGTTTCCAATCAAACGATTTTCATCTCCTCGACATTCATATATGTTGCCATGCACAATATTTTTTTTTACTACACTTTCATTGTATACAGTACAACGTGGTGGGATTATTGCCATGGGACAATATTCAGTTAATCATATTCTTATTGTACCTTCTTCCAAAATCTGATCCAGACACGTTTTCCTCGGTTTTCCTCTTCTGATTTATACTTGCTTTGTCATTCTTGTGTTATTCATCTTCTCTACATGACCAACACATTTTAAAGTTCTAATTGTTTTACTTTACACATCGATTTTATACATACTTTCATTTCTGATGTCTTCTACTTAACAGTTAATTATTTATATTGAAAAAAAAATTAAATAATACTTTTTTTTTTTCACGAAGTGAATGTTTCAAGTTTATTGAAAACGTTTAACTTAAACCTAACTCCCAAAATCTAAACTGTCTCCTCTCCCCTTTCTTCCTGACTTTCCTTCACTTATCTTTCTCTCTATGATTTGTTTGTATACGTGTATTGTAATAAATTTTCCGTCATAACCGCGCATCCAGAACCGCACACGCTGGTAATCCTCAATTCGCATCCAGATTGAGGAGTGCACCCTCCTTCCGCCGAATTACGTCGCTAAGTAATTGTGGCGTTTCAAATCGCAGACGAATCTGGTAGATTGCATTTTTGACAGTGCCGAATTATGTTTACTTTATGGATGGGACATATTGTTAACTTTGGTATAATCCAAAAGTTGCGCACTTCGAAGGTTAAATACACGGGACCTTATGTCGCCCTTCTAAGCAAAAAAGCACTTATCTACGAAAAAAAAAAAAAGCAATACTAAATTTTATACGCTTTTGGATTAAGTTTTAAATACATAAATGATAAGTTAGTTATGTGGAGAAGTGTGCACTAAGAAAATGTTGTGGCGGGTTAATTTATCAAAAAAAGGTGAAATAAAGATTTTAAAATTTTAAACATGGATACAATCGATGTATAAATTAAGATTATTATAGGAGTATTAAGATGGTTTAAATACGTGTAGAGAATGAAAACGAAAAAAATCAAATCGAAAGTACAAGATATGTGTGGAAAAAGTAAACCAAGGGAAACGTGCCTACGTCACTTGGTAGATGGCAGATTTTTACGTAAAAACCTAAGGTTCTTTTGTGTGCCTTGTATTTTAATGGCAAATAATAGTAAGCTATTAGTAGATAATTAATTTATTATAATATATATAAAACGATCATAAGACCCATAATCATATACGCTGGGGTACATCAGCGTTAATACACCTTCACAAAATATAAACCGTGCAAAACAAGGCTCAACGTATATCGATCGGAGCAGCTTCTTGGTATGTGCCCAATATTATACGCCATAACAAACCAACGCTCAATGTATCTCGATCGGAGCTCCTTGGTATATACCCAATAGTATACGCCACAACAAAACAAGGCTCAACGTATCTCGATCGGAGCTCCTTGGTATGTACCCAATACTGTACACCATAACAAAACAAGGCTCAACGTATCTCGATCGGAGCTCCTTGGTATGTACCCAATACTATACGCCATAACAAAACAAGGCTCAACGTATCTCGATCGGAGCTCCTTGGTATGTACCCAATACTGTACACCATAACAAAACAAGGCTCAACGTATCTCGATCGGAGCTCCTTGGTATGTACCCAATACTATAAGCCATAACAAAACAAGGCTCAACGTATCTCGATCGGAGCTCCTTGGTATGTACCCAATACTATACGCCATAACAAAACAAGGCTCAACGTATCTCGATCGGAGCTCCTTGGTATATACCCAATACTATACGCCATAACAAAACAAGGCTCAACGTATCGCGATCGGAGCTCCTTGGTATGTACCCAATACAATACGCCATAACAAAACAAGGCTCAACGTATCTCTATCGGAGCTCCTTGGTACGTACCTAATACTATATGCCATAACAAAACTAGACTTCCAAACGGTTTTACACTTCCATTTCAAATCACTCAAATCCTCTCATTAAAAACCTCGTCCAAAACGATGCATTCCAGCCCACGATCCATATAACATAATGTCAAAACAAATCCTACGAGTCCTCGCACCTGTTCAAGAAGACGCTCCATCAATCTCGGCAAAAGAAATTTGATCCGTTCAACCAGTTACGTGATTTGATTTATTTTAAGTTAAGGAAAATACCGTTCACGTCAATCAGTCAGTCAGCTATCCGATAAGAAGATTGAAAACACCCAGCGAGGCTGGGAGCTCCACCGTATCAAGATAGAAAATCATTACACCAAGATAGAAAAGTGTACAGATCTGTTTTGTTTGTCTACCCCGTAAGTGATTGACTACTCTGACCTTATGGTGACCAGGGATAGTTTAACTGATTTTTCTATTTTATATAAAACAAATTTGTTACTCCCTAAATCTTTAAAGGCCTTCTGCAGTATTGATAAGTATTTTTTTTAACTTTTCCCATTTGTTATCTCTGTCCGTGGTATATGACCTCCTGTCGATAGCATCGCTATCATTTTCACTCTCCGGCATTAGCACATGAGGGGCTTCTTCCCAGTGATAGATCTTTCATTAAAGTATAACTACAAGTACTCGTATATCTAACTTTCTAATGAGTGTACCATCGCACTGTAAGTAAACCTAATTCATTCCTAGATATAGTATGAGTTTAGGAGGGACAAATATCCCCGTTAAAAAGTTTAGGAGGGACAAATATCCTCATTAAAGTATAACTACATGTACTCGTATATCTAACTTTCTAATGAGTGTACCATCGCACTGTAAGGAAACCTAATTCATTCCTAGATATAGTATGAGTTTAGGAGGGACAAATATCCCCGTTAAAAAACTCCGTAAAGGACGATGTGTTTTATTTCTTAATTCAAGAAATATATTTTTTTATCATGAGCTTTATTTTCAAAATAATAAAACGAATAAAGTGATATGATTCAATACTGTCTCCAAAGCATATAATATAATGTAAACACACATCTCATTAAGCTCCGCCACGATATTACCTTGTGCTGCAGCAAACCACATCACGTCAGATGAACGGGACATATTTCTTCTACCCCGAGGGCGGGCAAGTACCTCCACGCAGTAGGGAGATCCTCGAAATATTATCATTTCATCTCGCACAGCAAACTTTCAACACTTGACCTTCTTACTCGGAAACTTCTGCTGCGACTCCAATTTTCATTCAGTCTTGGCTCCGGACTTAAGTGATACGTGAGCGAGTTTGTGGATTCTACCTTTCAAGCAATTTGATGTATCGAGATCGCAGACACAATAGATAGAGCATGGGGGGAGAGGAAGATGGGGTGGAATAAGCTCTGAAGCAGAGAAAGGGGGTGAAGTATGACAGAGGCGGTTTATTTTATAAAAAATGATTTCGAAAAATGCTATTATAGTCAAAAAGATTTTTTTATTTCAATATTATTATCATCATCATCATTACCATCACGCTATGTCCTATTGGGACAGACTGAGAAAACAGATATTCTCTATATTCTATCTAAGCACACACATTTAGTTTATGGCATGACCATACATCACGGCATGCGTACTCTCCTATTAACAGGATTTTTCCGTCTTCCCTCTTTTACAATAAAATATTATTTATTTGATCATGCTATGTTTTACTGGGTCTTCCCAAATTTCTTGATGATTATTTAAGAGTAAAATTAAATGACACATGAAAAATTAAAAAAAAACTGTACTTTTATAATAACCTGTTTCTGTTAACTTACATAGCTTTTAGGATAAAATCTCCTTTTATTTATTTATTTATTATTACACATGACAAGAAAAATACACAATTTGAGAAAAACAACAGATAATTTGATTTGGACATACAATTTCAATGGATCTGGGTTTGTTGCCTTTCATTTGTCGTATCCCCAGTAAACTAGGCTTTTGCCTGTATCTCACTGAGGATATTTAGCATGATATATTGGATGTAAGACTTTCAATTTCGTTAACTTGTATTGAACAGCGACTTAATAAATATTACATATCTGTACAAGGAAGGAATGGGATTCTTTATAACTATTATTTTCTTCCTTCCCTTTTCCCAGTTATGCAAATAATTTGTTTTATTGTTTTTTTTTTACTCTTTAAATATTGTATTACAGTACAATTTAGTTGCCTGGCCTAGTAAAACCTGGTGAGTTTTTTGATTTACGGCAATCTCTTCCAACTAACCAAAAAGGTATAAAAAACCTTAAATGAAAACCAGACAAAACACTTTAACCAGACTCGAAACAGGAACGGAAAAAATTTGGTAACTATGGTAATCAAACTCGCCACTTCCAAGTTAGAAGACAGACATCTTACCATTTAGGCCACGGAAGTTCTCAAAAGGTTATAAAGAGAACTGGAGTCACACTAGACATATAAAGTTAAGAAATTAATAAATAAATAAAAATCTAAGCAAATAAATGATTTATTCTTTACATGACAATGCACTTAAGACATGTATTATACAATAGTATATGAAAAAAAAAAAGATCAGGGTGGCCCAAAAAACAATATCAAGATTCCCTTAAGTCTAATCTCAAATTGTTTGATATGCTTACCCAGAGCTGAGTTGAAGTGACACAAAACCACGACCAGTGCAGACGTGTAGTGACTGAGGGGATGGCACTTTTCAAGACACCTCTTCAAATGGCGTCTAAAAGAGTGTACATAGTGTGGAAGAGTATGTAGATCCAGGATCAGACTTTTAATCTACCTCAAAGTACACGCAAGGGAGTGACAATCATACTCTTCTACGAGGAATTATCTAGGCACAAGTAGTTTAACGTGAATACTCTAATATTATACGTATCAGTTTTTTTATGTACATATCTTACACTAAAAATTTATACAATATACGTTATCGGATTGCATTGTATCTTTCAGCACCGCCCCTGTTCGTTGGGGGTGGTTCAAGTCGGGGTGGAATGGATACAGAAGAGAGCATTGTTGTGTGATGGAATCATTTCATAACTCAAGTGGTACAGCCGATTGGTATCACAACGGAAAATATTACACACCGAAGTGCGCAATATTCCGCTTCTCAGAAATCCTTGTCGTCTCATAGCTTAACTTCTGGTCGTCTCTTTGCTCTCATTCTTACTGTCTCTTTGCTGCATGAATATCTGCACAAGTTGTATTATATGTTACAACAAGCACTTATGAGAGCTACAACCCGAAGGAACTATTGATGAAATGTACGTTTCTAAAAGTATTGAATATAACCCGAAATATTTTTAAGTAAGATGAACAAAGGTGTAACCAACTGGGAAACCTAGAATGTTATCGAGTACTTAAAAATAATATGGTCGGTTTTATATTTATTGATTATTGTATTTCAGTTTTATAACTTCTTAAGTGAGTTTTGGTCTTTCAGGAGTGACGAAGTGTGAGGGGTTTGATTCGCGTGATGTATTCATACGTAATTTAGTGTCACTGTTTGTCAGGTTGACGAGAATGTGCAACGGGGTTTTATAAAACCGAAAATCGGAAAAAATATCGATTAATTTTTTCATGATATATCATATATCCTCAGTGAGATACAGGCAAAAACCGAGTTTACTGGGGACACGACAAATGAAAGGCAACAAACCCAGATCCATTAAAATTGTGTCCAAGTTAAATTACCTGTTGTTTTTCACAAATTATGTATATTGCTTGTCATGTGTATATATTTTTTTTAAACTAAATATATTTTTTTAAACTTATTAAATTATGACATAAAAAATATAAATTATTTTTAATTCTCATGTTCTCCTTCAATATGTATGACAATTTAATTAATTTATTTATGATATTTTATTAAATAACTTAACAGTGCAATACAATGTATAAGTTTACTTTAATTTAAACAGTAAACCATTCATAAAGTTTCACATAATAATTAGAAACCTAAACAAAACAGAAAGAAAACACAAATAAATTCAACTAAAAACGCACGGCATGTGACGTATTATGTGAGAAAATTAGGGAGGAGGAAAAGGAAAAAGAAAGAAAATTGATTTGTATTTTTCTTTATATGATTCAAGTCAGTTTAATAACTGTATTACCTCACCTTCGCTTTTTTCGAAATCGGTGTCGATCGGGACACTGAAACATTTTGCTCGCGTGTGCGTGTTTCGGGTTCAATTTCCGATGGTACCCGAAAAAAAGGTCCTAGTCAGGTAATAATATTCACACGGTAGTATTGCAAAGGCGTGCAGTGACGAAAGGTGAGTTCAAAGCCTATTTCAGTGTTTCTAAGCCCGAAGGCTTGATTGATATGTCAAAATACAAATTTTCTTCCCGAAGGTACATGGTACCCTTCGACTGTGTCAAAGGATACCACACGAATGTATGAATAAAAATTTGAACACGTTTATTAATGCAATGTAAAAGCTCAATGGTTCTTAAATTTTTAACTGACGTATACAATTCTTTAGTCATGAGATGACGTTAATTAAATTTAATTGATTTTTCGAATAACCTATGAATAGATATGTCAAATTTGATGCCACAATCTGTAATTACTATTTTATATCAAAACAATTATTGAACTTTCGTGCTTTATTTTTAACTAACATATTGACATTATATTTCAATCAATGGTTTGAAACTTTGAATAATTTCGAAAGATGTCTTTCTCTATTTTATATACAAATTGAATTCCGGAATTGTGTTTTGTATTATATTATTTATGTTGTGATTTCGTAACCTTAAAAGAATGGTTGAACTCTTGGATAATAGTAATAAAATACTTTACATAGCGCCATTTAGATAGCAGATTCTTCTAAAAAGCGCTCTAATTCGGGATTAAACCCCACTTTTATTGACATATTAAAAGGATTATTAAAAAATAATATAAGTTGAGTGTACGGATCGGACGATGGTGGTTACCCATTAGATTTTGTACGGAAAAGTAGATGTTTAGAAAACATACTTTGCAAAAAAAATCATAGAAAACTTACCAAGAGAAGATGAACTATGTTACTTAAGAAATAATTCTCCATATATCATCCGATATGTGAGAGTAAAACGTTCGATTTTAATTGTACTCGTAGTATAGTGTATGTGTGTAGTGTTCATATACATTTAATCATAAATTTTGATAAAACCTTCCAATTTCTCATTAGTTATTGAAATACTACGGTCAAGTAAAATATAAATAGATATTAACGGTCCCTCCCTATTTAAATCATTTTCAAGAATAGCTTAGGATTTCAGATATTCTCTTTATTGATTCGATTTTATTTCATTTTCCTCGTATACAGTAAAACCTGGCCAATTTATTGTTAAATGACGTGCCTAATTAACTAAGTTATAATAACTAGGTAAACTAATCTCATAGATAAGGAAGTGAGAAGTCTTAGAACAATATCTAATTGAGCACCAACTTACGAAGAAATGAATGAATGAAATTTTCCTCCTTTCTTCCGGTAACATAATGAAACTAAAGCAACACAGGAAACTATTGTACCTTTCTACGTGGCATAGCAAAGATGGTTCAGAACTTTGACAATACCACAAATGATGGGTTTACTTTTATCTTTTGATAAATTGAATTAAGGGGTTCATTCTTTTAGTTAAATTATTTCACCGTATAATTTAATGATTCTTTTTGCATTTTAGTACAATATTTTAATTCATATCATAACTTTTCCACTGATTTATTTATTTATCAACGGCACATTGCATCACATAATAATATTAATAATAAATAATATAAAAATCGCTCTTGTCTTTGTCCGGTTCGAGAATATATATATATATATATATATATATATATATATATATAATATATATATATATATATATTATATATATATATATATATATATATATATATATATATATATATATATATATATATATATATATATATATATATATATATATATATATTATATATATATATATATATATATATATATATATATATATATATATATATA